>CM053036.1:83982710-84034811 GCA_028564925.1 Lithobates sylvaticus | reverse complement strand
CTATTATTGTGGGACTGTGCAGCCATTGTTGAGCTCCCCCCCCCCCCACACCTTATTTCCCAGTAGGGACGCACACAGAATGTGGACTGCTAGGATTGTGGGAAGTGTAGTCTTACACAGGTTGAGCTGGCTTGATAGGTTGGAAAGAGAAAACTACAGATCTCGCTGGGCACTGAGGGACAGAGGAGAGGTGGTCTTACCTGTTGCTTTTTTTGGGATGAGGAGGAGAAGTGTAGAGATTATCCAGAGAGACTGAATGCACATCTAGATGCTAGCAGACTGCTCACTGCTACACTTGAGTGAAAGAGAGTCACAGCAACAGACATTCTGGGACATCGGAGAGTGCCAGGGATGCTAATAGAGTCTGCAGTCTGATCAAGAGGAAAGGATGCTGTGGACACAGACCAGCTGTGTTTCATCCACTATACAGGGGGAGACCACCTGCTAGAACAGTAAGTTTCATAGTTTCATAGTTAGTAAGGTTGAATAAAGACACCAGTCCATCCAATTCAACCTGAGTGAGTGTCTACAATTGTCCCTATCCCTGTACATTGCACACTCACATCACATGTCCCTACCCTCAAGGAGCCCACAATCCAAGGTCCCCATTTATATACTAGGGCCAATTTTGGACAGAAGCCAATTAACCTACCTGCATGTCTTTGGAGTGTGGGAGGAAACCGGAGTACCCGGAGGAAACCCACGCAGGCACAGGGAGAACATGCAAACTCCAGGCAGGTAGTGCCATGGTTGGGATTTGAACCAGCGACCCTTGTCACTGCTAGGTGAGAGTGATAACCACTACACCACTGTGCAGCTGGCAAAATCCACACTACACTTTGACAAAAGAGGGACAGTGTTACCTGCAGTATCCTATCTAAGTATCGCAAAGCCAGTGCCTCATCAGTACGTAAAGGGACCAGAGCCAGTGGCTTTATCAGCTCTTAAGGGATATTATCCTAAGCTCTCCAACATAACAGTTGGGCCCCAATAATCTAGTCAGCAGAAGAGCATATATTACAGACTGGTGAACTGTTAGGGTGGTGTAGAAGAGGACTTGATTTCTACACCCACTGATTGTCATTTACAGTATATTACTGTCTATTTTTCACTTATTTGCAATAGATATTTCTTGCATTGTTTAAATGTTTCCTGTATCATTGCTGTTGTTTTATATCTCTTTTGCTATCCGGTACTGCCTATATATATCTCCAATAAATATTCCTCACCCAGCCAAGTGTGTCAGAGTGTGTAGTGCTATTTTCAGAGTCATGGGCACAAGAACAGGGCACCCAATACAACTGGGGGCACCTTCTGGGATAAGCGCTACATACTAAACAAAAAACTACAGTATACCAATGGCATTATATGGTCTTCCACAGCTAATATGATACCCTTTCTAAGCAACAGGATCTCTTTTTTCTACATGTGCTGTACCCAAGTTAATAAATCGATCAACTTGGTACATTCAGCCTGCCCATACACGATTTGAACCATGTATGGCCTGCCTAAGCTTTACCAAAAAAAAGAAATAGAAGCTGATTGGTTTCTGTGCAGAGCTGCACCAGATTTTGCACTCTCCAGTTTTAGTAAATCAACCCCAATGTGTATACATATAGCATTGTGTCATCTAAGCAACTTCAAAAGTCTTGTTCAGTTAAATGTTATCAACATTTAACCGGTAGTAGTGTAACATGGAGGTGAAAGGAAAGAAACCAAAGAACAGTAAAAAAAAAGTGGGTGCCAGGTGGCTTTGACTCTTATTCATGGGTAGCCCCATAGTTGGTGAAATAGTTAAAGTCTATATAGGTATATAGTTTTTTGAATTTATGGACAGAGTAGAATTGATATTGTTTTTTTTCAAATTCTTTATTTATAGAATAAAGTATCCATCAGAGCAGAACAATACAAACCCATTCACATATTGAAAGCAGTATCTTGCTAAATACAAAGATAACATTGCCTTAGTGAGAGATATAGAATATGCAAAACATCAGGCGCCCAGAGAAGACAAATGAAAACTCTCATCGAAAATATGGGGCAAACCCTAACAAATGTTGCGGAAATCACTCAGATGGACACTCCAGTTTTTCAAAAAATGTTGTTCAAGAAAGTAGGGGGAAGGAGAAGGATGCCTAGGAGCACCAGATAAGTAGGAAACAGATGAGGAAAGAAAGAAGGGTAGAATAAAATTAAAAGAAAAAAGAAAAAAAAACACCCCAAACCCACCCCCACTAAAACGGGGGAAAGAGGGTGTTAGGACAAGCATAAATTGTCAGGAAGACCTCAATTCCCAGAACAATTCTCCAGACCGAATATACGTACCCTGTTTCCCCGAAAATAATACCTAGCGTGATTGTCGGTGTTGGCTGCAATATAAACCCTACCCCCCAAATAAGCCCTACCCTGTTTCTCCCGAAAATAAGCCCTACCCTGAAAATAAGACCTACAAGGACTTTAACTCGGGCTTATTTGGGGGGTAGGGCTTATATTGCAGCCATCACCGACAATCACGCTAGGTCTTATTTTCGGGGAAACAGGGTACATGTTCCAATATGACCATGTTTTAGTAAATTGCTCTCTCCTGTTTTGGGGGCGGTAAGTACTAGGTCCTCCAAAGTGTTAATACTCCTGATTTGTTGAGCCACATGGCAATGAAAGGAGGGTTAGGGTCCTTCCAGCACAATGTTATACAGGCTTTGGCAGCATTAAGCCTGTGACAAATGAATAGATTTTTTATATGTCTTCAGGGGAATTTCAAAGTAATGGAGCCAGAAGAAGGTAGGATCCTCAGACAACGGGAAATCCCGGTGATCTTTTGTATCTCACATCAATACTGTTTTTTTTTAGGATATGTCCAGAATATGTGAAGTAGAGTCCCCTGTTTCCCCCGACATCTCCAGCAACGATTCGAGGATCCAGGGAAGAATTTGGACAAGACCGACGGGTTGCGATACCAGTGCATGAGTAACTTGTAATTGTTTCCTGCATATGCGTACATATAAGTCTTTATATAGTTTTTACATCAATGTACTATAAACATATCTACTGTATGTATGTCCCCTTGTGATTACCTCATATATAATAATAATAATATAATGTCTCATTCAGCTTGTGAATATGATTTAAATAATAGTGTTATCATCTGTTTAAAATATTAAACATTTTTTAAATATGTCATTTTGCTATGTCACTTATTATATAAAGTGAACGCTGAATTTTCTACATAAAAAACATTTGTGCATTAAAAGTCAGTAAATGTTTCCAAACAAAGTTTGTGAGATTGTCGCTGAGCAGAACATTTCTTAGCTTTGGGAATACAAAAAAAAAAGGGTCCCAAAGGGTGACCCAAGATCGGACTTTAAGGGCACAGTAAACAATAAGGATATGAAAAAGTAATATTTATTGAAACATAGAAACATACACAGTATATAGTAGAAAAAAGACCATAAAAATGAGATTTAAAAAAACATATACATAGAAATATATAGTATGTAATGTGAGCCCTAGGAAGGCACTAGGGCTCACATTACATACTATATATTTCTATGTATATGTTTTTTTAATTCTCATTTTTATTTTTACTATATACTGTGTATGTTTCTATGTTTCTATGTTTCAATTAATATTACTTTTTCATATCCTTATCGTTTACTGTGCCGTTAAAGTCCGATCTTGGGTCACCTTTTTCGGACCCTTTTTTTTTTGCATTCCCATAATTATTCACAGATGAGGCAACAATGTGAGTGCTCTCTTTTCTGGTTATCATTTCTTAGATTTACAGCTTGAAATAGTTTGCTTTTCCCAGTGACTTGTCCCATATTATATATCCTTACTGCAGTCTTTCATTAAATCGTATGTAAACTCAAACAATACATTTCTATTACTTTCTTTATATTTCTTTCTTATTTCTCTTTATTTTCTCCATGGGATAAAAAAAAACTCTCGCCTGTTATGGGGAAGAAAGGGAGGCGTTATATAGTCCTAATATGCTTCCTGTCCTGGTGTGACAATGCTACTCAGTACACTTGTAATGGCAAGATTACTAGGTTAAAATAAAAGAAAAAAAGTGTGAAAAAAAGAAAACGAATACCACCACCAATTCTAATGCCCACTAAGCTGCAATACTTTTACATTTAAATTCTTGTTCTTATATTTAGATATGCTTTAAGCATGCTGAAAGCCAAACACTAGTCAAGTATAAAAGAGTAAAACTAAATGCATCATCAATACATTATTAAATGAACAGCAGGGCTGGAGTTAGAGAGCAAGAAGCAGCACAATGAGCCAATCAGTACATGTGCTGACAAGAAACATGATGATAAGAAGAGAGATGAGCTCATTGCTGTGCTGCTTCTCCTTTCACTGTCCAGCATGACCTGAATGATATTGGTGATGAGACTGAGGACATCTAGCAGCAAAAAAAAGTATTTGGAGAGAAATCTCTGGATAAAGCTGAATATTGCAATATTGTTTTTTTTGTTTGTTTGTTTGTTTTTATCTATTAATTAACTATTCATTTTTTATTGCTATTTTTGCTGGAGTTTTGCTTTATCATACTGTTTACTGTGCCCCTGGGAGGTTCCAAAAATGTATAAGAATTACCAAAAAATACATGTAACACAATGGGGTTGATTTACTAAAGCTGGAGCACTCAGAATCTGGTTCAGCTGTGCACAGTACTTCTTATTTCAGCTTGTTAAATTAAGCTTTGGCAATAGAACCTGGAAGCTGATTGGTTTCTATGCAGAGTTGCACCAGATTTTGCACGCTCCAGCTTTAGTAAATAACCTCTAATGAGCCTATATATTATGGGCGGCACAGTGGTGTAGTGGATCACAACCACAACACTACCTGCCTAAAGTTTGCATGTTCTCCCTGTGCCTGTGTGGGTTTCCTCCAGGTAATCCAGTTTCCTCCCATACTTTAAAGACATGCTTGTAGGTTAATTGGATCCTGTCTAAATTGTCCCTAGTATGTGTATGTATGTATGAATGTGAGTTAGGAACCTTAGTACCTGCCCTCAAGGAGCTCACACTCTGATGTGAATGTACAATGTATATGTAAAGCACTGCGTAAATTGATGACGCTATATAAGTACCTGAAATAAATAAATAATATAATAAGGCAAACTTGTAAACATTAAAATACAAGACTGGGGTAGAGGAAGAACTGCCTAGTTATTGTGTATTACATGGACATAAAGTGAGAGTAAATCTGTTTAAATGGAGTAGGGAACCCAATAAAAAAAAATGTTGGCTGGTGTTGGGCTTTGACAGAGATATTTGCTACTTTGCTGCTGTATGAAGCTCTAGATCTCTTAAAATATAGAGAAGTGGTGCTTCTCTTTGCTATCAAGGGCACTTTAATTTCTCTACATGATTTTTCCAAGTGCCCATATATTTAAATCATTTGTGAAAATTATACTAAGCGGACAATAACGTATTGCTGAATGGCAAATGTGTCCCAGTTAGCAATATTATTAAGGGTAAGATACCTACTAGTGATACAAGTTGTCTATATTGAATTGCTGCAGTAGTGTGGCCACTAGGTGGAACTGTAAGAAGTTCTTTTCTACAAATTCTACACATTTCATACTGACCTTGTGATGTATGCTGTTCACCTGCTTTTTATGTCAAAATATAACTGTACACATTAAAAGAGATGGATGACCAGAGCTTTTTTGGTCATATTTCCCTTGAAGTGCATATACCTTTGCCCTTCTGTGACCCAGAATCAGCCGACAGTGGGCTAAAGTTTGCAATCGGCTGACGGCACAGAGCAGCTCCAGGCTCAGGAAGGATCCCAACTATATTGACGGGATCCACCCAGATGCTAGAATAACAGCTGGCTCTGGATCTCAGTGTGCAGCCCCTGCTTCCAGCTGCACCTGCCCCCTCTCTTAGGCCCCTTTCACACTGGGGCGGTTTTCAGGCGGTACCGCGCTAAAAATAGCGCCTGTACACCGCCTGAAAAAAACGGCCCCATTCACTCCAGTGTGAAAGCCGGCGGCAAAAAAAGTCCTGCTAGCAGCATCTTTGGAGCGGGATAGGAGCGGTGTGTTCACATTGATTTGAATGGGACGCTTTGCGGGGGATTTTAACCCTTTTTCGGCCGCTCGCGGGGGGGTATAGCCGCACCGCGAGCGGCCGAAACCCGCGGGCAAAACGACGGTAAAGCAGCGCTAAATATAGCGCTGCTTTACCGTCACCGCGGCTCCCGCCCCAGTGTGAAAGGGGCCTTAGTGTGCCAGGAATGCAGAGCCTACTGTGCATGGGCGGGTGACATCATCAATGGCGCAAGTGTAGGAGATATTCACAGTACCTACTGGTAAGACTTATTATAAAGTTACTTATAGGTACAAGTTTGAAATTAGACTTTAACTTTAACCACTTCAGCTCCGGAAGGTTTTGACCAGGCCATTTTTTGCTATTCCGCACTGCGTTACTTTAACTGGTAATTGCCCGCTTGCCCGGTCATGCAAAATTAACAAAATGTATACAATTTTTTCCCACAAAAATAGAGCTTTTTTTTGGTGGTATTTGATCACCACTGTTTTTTTATTTTTTTTTTTTTATTACATAAAACGAAAAAAGACAGACATTTCTAAAAAATAAACAATATTTTTTACTTTCTGTAATAAAACATATCCAAAAAAAATAAAAAAATAAAAATTTCTTAAATTTTGTCCAAAATGTCTTTGGTAAATGAATTCCAATAAGTGCTTATTGATTGTAGATGCTATAACTTTCCCGCACACCAAACTATGGTATATGTACTGGAATTGTTTTAACCACTTACCAACCGGCCCATAGCCGAATGATGGCTACAGGGCGGTTGGATAACTCTCGGAGGGCGTAAAGTAAAGTCCTCCCAGAATTCCGCTCTCGGGCACCCCCTGGGGCACGCACCCGAGAAACATCCGTGACCACCAGGTCCAGAGGCTCATCGCGGCCGTTTACCACGTGATCGCTCCGTCAAATGACGGAGTGATCATATGTAAACAAACCGGCGTCATCTCATGACGCTGGTTCCTCCCTCCCCTCTCTGTACTGATCGATACAATGTGAGAGGGGAGAGATCGGTGGCAGCAGTGCTGTGGGCTGCATCTGTAGTGCCTGCAGCGCTGCTCTGTAACAATTGACTCTGCCATACCCTGCCAAAACTCTGCAAAACCCTGCCATACCCTGCCAATACTCTGCAAAACCCTGCAATACCCAGGCAATACTCTGCCATACCCTGCCAATACTCTGCAATACCCTGCCAATACTCTGCAATACCCAGCAATACCCTGCCAATACTCTGCCATACCCTGCCAATACTCTGCAATACCCTGCCAATACTCTGCAATACCCTGCAATACCCTGCCAATACTCTGCCATACCCTGCAATACCCAGCCATACTCAGTGATACCCTGCAATACCCAGCTATACTCGGTGATACCCTGCCATACTCGGTGATACCCAGCCATACTCTGTGATACCCAGCCATACTCGGTGATACCCTGCCATACCCTGCTATTCTCGGTGATACCCAGCCATACTCGGTGATACCCAGCCATACTCTGCTATTCTCGGTGATACCCAGCCATGCTCGGCCATGCTCGGCTGTACTCGGCCTCTGTATGTGGCCAGGCTGTGGAAGTCTCACACATGTGATATCGCCGTACTCAGGAGGAGTAGGAGAATCTATTTCGGGGTGTCATTTTTGGTATGTACATGCTATGTGTTAGAAATATTGTATAAATGAACAACTTTGTGTTAAAAAAAATATGCGTTTTAACCACTTCCTGCCCGCAGGCCGACATATGACGTCCTTGATTTAGTGCGGGGATATCTGAATGATGCCTGCAGCTACAGGCATCATTCAGATATCAGCTTTTTTAGCCAGCGATTCCCTTCACCATAAGAATGATCATAGCCGCTGTTCCGCTGCTTGATCGTTCTTACGGGAGGCGAGAGGGGACATCCACCCCCCCTCCCGCCGCCCTCCGGTGCTTCTACCGACTCACCGATATGATCGAAGCCAGGATCGTTTTTTTTTTTTTTTTTTTTATTTCAGGCTTCCCAGCCTAGAGGTGAGATTAGGGGTCTTATTGACCCCATACCTCACTGTAAAGAGGACCTGTCATGCCACATTCCTATTACAAGGGATGTTTACATTCATTGTAATAGGAATAAAAGTGATCAAAAAATGTATTTTTGGGGAAAAAAGTGTCAAACTAAAATAAATAAAGTAAAATGAACAATAAAACAAAAAAAATGTTTTTAAAGCGCCCCTGTCCCCGTGTGCTCGCATGCAGAGGCAACCGCATACGTAAGTCCCGCCCACAATGAAAACGGTGTTCAAACCACACAGGTGAGGTATCGCTGCGAACGTTAGAGTGAGAGCAATAATTTTGGCCCTAGACCTCCTCTGTAACTCAAAACATGTAACCAGTAAAAATATTTAAAGCGTCGCCTATGGGGATTTTTAAGTACCGAAGTTTGGCGCCATTCCACGAGTGTGTGCAATTTTGAAGGGTGACATGTTGGGTATCAATTTACTCGGCGTAACTTCATCTTTCATATTATGCAAAAACATTGGGCTAACCTTACTGTTTTGTTTTTGTTTCCAAAAAAACGTGTTTGAAAAATTGCTGCTCAAATACCATGCGAGATAAAAAGTTGCAACGACCGCCATTGTATTCTCTAGGGTCTTTGCTAAAAAAACATTTATAATAACATTTATAATGTTTTTATGAACATTTATCATGTTCAGTTGTGACATGACACTACTTGTATATCAAGACATAGCTTGATATAAATTATAAAAATTATGATTTATACATATAGGAGAGAAATGTCAGAAGTGGCCTGGGTGCTCCAGAACGCCTGATGGTGCTCCCTGCATGTTGGGCCTCTTTATGTGGCCAAGCTGTGTAAAAGTCTCACACATGTGGTATCACCATACTCAGGAGGAGTGGCAGCATGTGTTTTGGGGTGTAATTTGTGGTATGCATATGCTTTTTGTGAGAAATAACCTGCTAATATGACAATTTTGTGGAAAAAAAAAAAGAATAAAAAATCTTGATTTTGCAAAGAATTGTGGGAAAAAATGACAACTTCAAAAAAACTCACCATGCCTCTTACTAAATACCTTGGAATGTCTTCTTTCCAAAAAGGGGTCATTTGGGGGGTATTTGTACTTTTATGGCATGTTAGGGTCTCAAGAAATGAGATAGGCCACCAGTACATCAGGTGTAAGGATGGGCCCGGTGCTCGATGCGAACCCATGTTCGCATCGAGCACCGGGTGTTCGCTCGCTCGGCGAGCCCAGAACTATTTTGGCCGCTCGCATCACATTCGTGTGATGCGAGCGGCCCCGCAATGCATTGCGGCCGGCGCGGCCGGCGCAGTGCATTGCTGGCTGATGATTTAGAAAGATTCATTTAGGGGGGCGCATGCGCGGCGCGATCCTGGACGGAAGCAAGGGCTAGGAGCTCCGAGAGACCCAGAGACAAACGCAGGTTCCCCGGGGCCATCTAATCAGAATTTCGGCTCGCAGATACCCATCACCCCCGGTGGAACACCCAGCGCATGCCGGGCCCTAAGAATCGCCGTGGCAAACCGGCTCAAAGGTCCCTAACGAACTATCTTTTGAGAGTGCGGGAACAACACACGATGTCCCAAGATGGCGCCCAGCCGGAGCCAGCGCCGGCGTGCTCTCAGGCCTCGGCCGCATCCCCGGAACACTCCACGAGAGACAGTGAGTACACCAATCTCCTCACAAAAGCTGACTTGGAGGACAGCCTTTCCTCAATGTACAACAGACTGGCTAAAAAGTTCCAGACGGAACTGCATAAGGCTACCAGCACGCTGTCCACGGAGATCGCGGCCTTGGGAACCAGAACGGACATGTTAGAGACTAAACACGACGAACTATGCTTATCCCACTCTGACCTCAGGACGGACCATGAGACCCTCACAGACACTGTTCAGGTCCTGCAAGCCCACCTCGAGGACCTGGACAACAGGAACAGGAGGAACAACTTGAGGGTGAGGGGGGTCCCTGAAACGGTCACTGACCTGCCTCAGGCAGTGCAAACACTTTTTCACTCCCTGCTTCCTGAGACCCCAATTACGGCCTTTACCTGTGACAGGCTGCACTGAGCCTTGCGCCCAAAGCCCCCGGAAGATAGACCCCCAAGGGACATAGTTTTATGTCTGAAGGACTATCTCATAAAAGAAGACATACTAAGGGCTTCCCGTAACACCCCTAACATAAAGCTTGATGGTGTAACTGTGCAGATCTATCCGGACATCTCACCCACTACCCTGGATAAGCGCAGGAGAATGAAGGAAGTTACCTCGGTGCTTCAATCTGCCAGGATCAGGTACCGTTGGGGCTTCCCCTTTAAGCTGCAAGTCCCTCATAATGGCACCACGTACACGGTCACCACAATATCTGAGGGCAAGGATCTCCTGGTAAAGCTGGGCCTTCTGAACGCGGCAGACCACCCGAGGATGCCTTCTACCCCCCGCTCGCCTGCCATCTGGGCTACACCACCTCCCAGGAGGGACCGCCGTACGGTTCACTGACCTTACACACCCAAAGAACTGTTCCTCTACCACAATTTGACGCTATGCAGGCCCGCATGCCAATATGCAACAGACTGGTCTCACCCTTGATCGGATGTCGAGTCGCGCCCGTC
Organism: Lithobates sylvaticus; assembly: GCA_028564925.1. Taxonomy (NCBI): domain Eukaryota; kingdom Metazoa; phylum Chordata; class Amphibia; order Anura; family Ranidae; genus Lithobates; species Lithobates sylvaticus. Next base: position 84,024,117 of record CM053036.1, on the reverse strand, counting down.
TGATCTACCCCCTTCTCCGAGCAAGCTGGATGGAGACCCTCCCGTCCCTGGAAGCCGTACGAGGTGTACCCCCCATGATCATCTGGATGGTTCGGCTCCCTCCTCTTGCTTGGAGGATTGGACCACTCGGTCCATGTTTATTTCTGAAATTGAAGCGGAGAGAGAGGGGAGAGGGCATTTTTATTTTTTTGTTTTTGGCCCTCTCCTGTCTCTTTCTCAGGCCTTCAAAGTTTTTGGTCAGTGGATTTGTTTCATCCCTGACCCCCTCAGCTGAGTTGCCGCTCTTGCGATGGCTTGGCCTGTTTTTGATGCTGACGCAAAATTTGCGTTCAGAGCATGGTTGTTTGTTTTTTCTCTTTTTTTTCTTAACATTTTATGCCTCTCTAACAATGTACTGCAGACAATGTATGGTTTTCTCCTCTCTCACTGGTTGATGCTCCTGTGCGCCCGACCTGCCCCTGGTCCTTCCGGGGGTTGGCGGGCGCCCACGACTTCAGCCTTTGGGATAGGTTTACTAAATGATAAACTGCTGTCTTGCTCACTTAACTGGAGCTGGGCTCTAAATTACCCTGATTTAATGGCTCGGATGGATTCTGGACTCACTGTGCAACCCTTAACTGGTAGGCTTTCTGATAAAACACCCTAATGGGTACTAATGTAATTTCACATAATCTAAAAGGTTTCAACTCTCCCGTTAAAAGGAGGAAGGCCTTCAAAGCATACAAGAGACTGGGTGCAGATATACTGCTCCTCCAGGAGACGCACTTCTCCACACAAAACCACCCGCGCTACTTCGATAAATCCTACCACCAGGGGTATTTTACCACTTATGAGTCCAGGACCCGCAGGGCGGCTATTTTTTTTAAGAATACTGTTAACTTTGAATTACAACAGATATATAAGGACCCTGAAAGCAGATATGTGATTGTGAAGGGTGTTATTCAGGGGAAAACTATCACGATAGCTTCAGTGTATGCCCCGAATGACGCCCAAGCCGCGTTTTTTAAACGCTTTTTCCAAACCCTGGAGAGGTTTCACTCCTCCCATATGATAATCGGGGGGGATTTTAACCTGGTGGCACACCCCGTTCTAGACAGAAGCAAGGCTGGACATGCCTCCAATGCCTTTCCTAAGTCCCTACAATACCTGATTAAATCCAATCAACTTATTGACACATGGAGGGCGCATAATTTGGGAGCAAGAGAATACACCTTTTATTCCAACCCACACGACAGCTACTCTAGGTTGGATTACATCCTCTCAACGACAATAATGACCGCTAACTCCACAGCTGCTAGGATTCATACATGCCCGTGGTCGGACCATCAGATTGTGTGGTGCTCTTTTGCCAACATAGGCCTTCCAAGGGCTCTAGGAGCGTGGAGACTTAATGACTCCATGCTCACTGATCCTATTGCTTTATCCCAAATTGGTGGCTACATCACAGAGTACTTCACCCACAATGAGGTCGGGGAGATTTCCCCGGCAGCACTGTGGGGAGCGCATAAGGCGGTTCTAAGGGGTAGACTAATGCACTTGGCCTCTGAGCGCAAAAAGATCAGAATGCAGAATATTGAGTCCCTCACAAGAGACTTGGATCGGCTGTATCGCAGACATGGTCACACTCAGGAGCCAGAGCTACTGATACAAATAGATCAGAAGAGGAGGGCGCTGGACGCCATCCTCACTGAACAAACAGAAAAATCCCTGAGATGGTCCAAAGCCAAATTTCTACTCTACAGTAACTCTTCATCGACCATGTTTGCGAGAAAGCTGAAACAATCTACCCAGCCCACACACTCTTATAGGCTCCGAAACAGTGAGGGGCACCTTACTACCCACCCTAAGGAGGTTCTAAGCTTGTTTAAATCCTTCTACCAATCCCTAATGGAGGCCCCTCGTCCCTCGGTCCCTCCGAGGCCCTTAACCTGGTTAGACTCAATCCCGCTACCCCAACTAACAGATGAACAACTAGAGTCCCTGAATGCCCCCTGTTCAGTGGAGGAGGTGACAGCTGTCATGACCTCCCTGAAAACAGCAAAAACCCCCGGCCCAGATGGCTTTTCGGCCTTATATTACAAAAAGTTTGCTGACTTGCTGGCCCCTAGACTGACGAGACTGTACAATAAGGTCCTCTCTGGGGAGGCGTTCCCGAGTGACATGCTAATGGCCAATATGTCTCTGATTCCCAAGCCAGGGAAAGACCATTCACTCCCACAAAACTATAGACCTATCTCGGTCATAAACAATGACCTGAAAATATTTAGTCGCATTTTAGCGGACAGACTGGCAAATATTATTACGACCTTAATCTCCCCTGACCAGACTGGATTCATCCCGACAAGACAGATAACTGACAACATTCGTTTAGCAACTAATATTATCCAAGACGCCAATTTACGATCCCGTAAGGTCCTTATGCTCAGTTTAGACATCAATAAAGCCTTTGATAGCGTCCTATGGCCATACCTGGACGGGGTTCTACAAAAGTTTGGAATCTTAGGTAGATTTGTGAACGGGTTCCATGCCTTATACCAGAATCCTCGTACATGTATTAAGCTACCAGGTTGCACCTCAGAATTTTTTACTCTAGGAAGGGGAACCAGACAGGGCTGTCCCCTATCCCCCCTGCTGTTCGCCTTGGCGATTGAACCCCTGTCGAGATGTATTGCCGCTAACCCCAACATTAAAGGATACGAAAGTAGAGGTGCCGCCTATAAACTTAGCCTGTACGCAGACAATGTGCTACTGTTCTTGACTGACCCCCTGACCTCCCTCCCGAACCTCCTGACCACGTTAGCGGACTTTCAAGCTGAGTCTGGCTTAGGCGTGAATCCTTCTAAATGTGTAGCAATGCCCATCAACTTACCAGACCCACTAATCGAGTCTTTGCAGAATAGTTTTACGTTCTCCTGGTCCCCCTCATCCCTGCAATACTTGGGGGTGAAACTGGCCCCCTCACTTAAACAGATTTACGCACGTAACTACCCACCGGTCTTTGCCATGGTTAAAAGCCTACTGACTCAATGGGCCCCCTACCATATCTCCTTTCTCGGTCGCATACAGGCGGTCAAGATGTCGATCCTCCCCAAGTTGCTGTTTTACTTTAGAGCCCTCCCTCTGTATGTGTCCTGCTCATCTAATAGGGCCATACAGTCGGAACTGTTGAGATTTAACTGGAAAGACAAGAGGCCCAGGCTAAATAGACTCCTGATGTTTAGGAATAGAAATAGTGGGGGACTGAGCTGCCCAGATCTGTGGAAATATTTCCTAGCCGCCAGATTTGTCCAACTAGCTCAGTGGCATATCCCCGCCCCCCGGACCCCCTGGCTGCGCTTTGAGAGAAACTCCATTGAGCCTTATTATCTTCCAGGCATCCTATGGTCTGGCTCGGTTGGCCAGAGAGATATCTCGGCGCTAAACGAGGTGGTGGGGCAGTCCCTCCGTCTCTGGACCCTGTACAGAGATAAGTTTGGTCTGTCCTCCAGTCCTGCTCCTCTATCCTCGTTCCTGGGAGTCCCAGACTTCCCGGGGGCTTTCGGGGCGGACCTGGAGTATATACACTGGTCCTCCCGGAACCTGGTAACTCTGCGCTCATTGACTAAGGGAACGGTTTTCCGATCCTTTGAGGACCTGCGTCAGAATTGGGATATTCCCCGGTCTGAATTTTAAAAATACTTACAAATTCGCCATTTTTTTCAGAAAGCCACTACACTGTTGAGGGCAGGCCCAAAAACTACCTTTGAGTCCCTGTGTCTAGAGGGATCCAGAGATAGAGGAACGATATCAATGATCTATGGCCACCTAAACGGCTATGGCTCGGAGCCCAAATCTCAGGCTATGTTGGCATGGGAGGCAGAACTGGGGGAACAGATCACAGTGGAGGACTGGCACGACATGATTTATAATATGCATAAATGCTCCCGCTCAATGGCTATCAAGGAGACTGTGGTAAAACTACATACAAGATGGTACTATACCCCAGTTAAGATCCACAGAATGTTCCCCCTGACCCCGGACACCTGCTTCAGGGACTGTGGGGAGAGAGGTACTCTCCTCCACACCTTCTGGAGCTGTAGGGCCCTCGGTCCTCTGTGGCAACAGGTTTCGGACAGGGTGCGACGGGTCACGGGGAACACAGTCACCCTCACAGTAAAAATGTGCCTTCTTTTTGCAGATATCCCTGGGACCACACCCACTGAACAAAAATTGTTTCATACCTTATGTAGTGCTGTGCACTGGGCGATTGCCCTGAATTGGCGTAAAACTTCTGTCCCATGGCCACAAGTCCTTCACCGCATGGAGTCCATCAAACTGATGAAACGTATATACCACACACTTATGGACTCTATGCAGATCTTTGAGAAAAAATGGGACCCCTGGCCCTCAACTGGATAAATCCGTAACCTCTCACCTGCGGTGGTCCACTCCATTGGTCCCTAAGCGGATAGACCGAGATGCACCCTAGCCCGCAATATGACTTAGATATAGGCTTTAAGGCTGTGCACTCTAGCAGTACGACTCAAAAGCTGGTTTTGCTTTCTATGTTTTTATTTTCAGTTTTGTTGTGTTAAATTTTCGTTTCTGTAGTTAATCTAAGGATTGGATCCTCAAATCTCAAGAGGCATTATGACTGCTGATTCTAGCAATAGACTCACTCTGTAGCTTGTCACCGATGAACCACAGACTCTTATTGATATGGTTACATTTTATCCTCTGCCTAGTTTGGATGAGAGTCTGCGACTTTTTTGACATGATTATTTGTAATTCTGTAACACCATTATTGCACTGTCTCTTTTGTATACTTCTGTACGATTCTTTAATAAAAGTTTGTAAACAAAAAAAAAACCCATCACACAGAGATCCTATATTTTGTTCCCAGAAGCACCTATAGGACTTGAAGTGTGTTAGTCCCATCACACAGAGATCCTATATTTTGTTCCCAGAAGCACCTATAGGACTTGAAGTGTGTTAGTCCCATCACACAGAGCACCTATATTTTCTTCCCAGAAGCACCCATAGGACTTGTAGTGTGTTAGTCCCATCACACAGAGATCCTATATTTTGTTCCCAGAAGCACCTATAGGACTTGAAGTGTGTTAGTCCCATCACACAGACCTATATTTTCTTCCCAGAAGCACCTATAGGACTTGAAGTGTGTTAGTCCCATCACACACCTATATTTTCTTCCCAGAAGCATCCATAGGACTTGTAGTGTGTTAGTCCCATCACACAGAGATCCTATATTTTGTTCCCAGAAGCACCTATAGGACTTGAAGTGTGTTAGTCCCAGAAGCACCCATAGGACTTGAAGTGTGTTAGTCCCATCACACAGAGATCCTATATTTTTGTTCCCAGAAGCACCTATAGGACTTGAAGTGTGTTAGTCCCATCACACAGACCTATATTTTCTTTCCAGAAGCACCCATAGGACTTGTAGTGTGTTAGTCCCATCACACAGAGATCCTATATTTTGTTCCCAGAAGCACCTATAGGACTTGAAGTGTGTTAGTCCCATCACACAGACCTATATTTTGTTCCCAGAAGCACCTATAGGACTTGTAGTGTGTTAGTCCCATCACACAGAGATCCTATATTTTGTTCACAGAAGCACCCATAGGACTTGTAGTGTGTTAGTCCCATCACACAGATCCTATATTTTGTTCCCAGAAGCACCCATAGGACTTGAAGTGTGTTAGTCCCATCACACAGAGATCCTATATTTTGTTCCCAGAAGCACCTATAGGACTTGAAGTGTGTTAGTCCCATCACACAGAGATCCTATATTTTGTTCCCAGAAGCACCTATAGGACTTGAAGTGTGTTAGTCCCATCACACAGAGATTCTATATTTTGTTCCCAGAAGCACCTATAGGACATGAAGTGTGTTAGTCCCATCACACAGACCTATATTTTCTTCCCAGAAGCACCAATAGGACTTGTAGTGTGTGTTAGTCCCATCACACAGAGATCCTATATTTTGTTCCCAGAAGCACCCATAGGACTTGAAGTGTGTTAGTCCCATCACACAGAGATCCTATATTTTGTTCCCAGAAGCACCTATAGGACTTGAAGTGTGTTAGTCCCATCACACAGAGATCCTATATTTTGTTCCCAGAAGCACCTATAGGACTTGAAGTGTGTTAGTCCCATCACACAGAGATTCTATATTTTGTTCCCAGAAGCACCTATAGGACTTGAAGTGTGTTAGTCCCATCACACAGAGATTCTATATTTTGTTCCCAGAAGCACCTATAGGACTTGAAGTGTGTTAGTCCCATCACACAGATATTCTATATTTTGTTCCCAGAAGCACCTATAGGACTTGAAGTGTGTTAGTGCCATCACACAGAGATCCTATATTTTGTTCCCAGAAGCACCTATAGGACTTGAAGTGTGTTAGTCCCATCACACAGAGCTATATTTTCTTCCCAGAAGCACCTATAGGACTTGAAGTGTGTTAGTCCCATCACACAGAGATCCTATATTTTGTTCCCAGAAGCACCCATAGGACTTGAAGTGTGTTAGTCCCATCACACAGAGATCCTCTATTTTCTTTGCAGAAGAACCCATAGGACTTCTAGTGTGTTAGTGGCATCACACAGAGCTCCTATATTTTCTTCTCAGCAGCACCCACAGGACTTCTAGTGTGTTAGTGGCATCACACAGAGCTCCTATATTTTCTTTGCAGAAGCACCCATAGGACTTCTAGTGTGTTAGTGGCATCACACAGAGCTCCTATATATTCTTCTCAGCAGCACCCACAGGACTACCGACTACAATGGCTGGAAGACCGCCAAGGGGAGGCAGAGCGTGCAGAGCCAAGAACACAGGGCAGGCAGGCTCTGTTTCTAGTGGACGTGGCCGTGGCCGTGGACGTGGTCGTGCATCGTCATCAGCACGTGGCCATGGGACACGCGCGTCTTTGTTTTCGGCAGCTGGACATGTGGAGCCGCATCATGCTGAAGGCTTGGTAGAATGGATGACCAAGCCCTCCTCATCCTCCTCATCCTCTCTCACCCAGGCTCAGGGTACTGGCAGAGCAGCTGCCAACGCGTACTCAATGGCATCATCAGCCACCCCTTCCCTAGACCCACCATGTCCTCCTGAGGAGTCCCCCGAACTCTTTGAGCACAGTGTTGGGTACATGCTCCAGGAGGATGCCCAACGATTCGAAGGCTCGGATGATGATACCCAGCTTGAGGAATCTGGCAGTACTGTTCCACCAGCTGCAGCTTACTGCCAGGTTTGCTCTAGTGGTGAAGAGGGAGGGGATGATGAGGTCACTGACTCCACGTGGGTGCCTGAAGGGAGAGAGGATGAGGAGGAGGACGAGGAGGAGGAGGATGCGGCGTCACATGTCCAACGAGGCAGGATGCCCCCTGGAGGCCAGGTAGAGGCCAGCACAGCAACTGTACAACACCGCAGAGCTCCGCCTGTGCAGGGCGCTGCCTCTGCACGTTATCAGAAAAGTTCTTTGGTGTGGGCCTTTTTTGAGACGAGTGCATCAGATCGCACCACTGCTATTTGCAATATTTGTCTCAAGCGTATCTCGCGTGGCCAAAACATCAGCCGCTTGGGCACCACAAGCATGAGCAGACATATGTCGACCTGCCATGCAGATCGTTGGCAGGCACACATAAAAGACCCACACCAAAGAACTAAGCGGACCTCTCCTTGCTCCTCATCAGCTGGGATCTCCATCCCCAGTACACCTTCAGTCCTCTCTGAAAGCTGCTGTGAGAGGACTGAAGGTGTAGAATTAGGTGTGTCACAACCAAGTACTTGCAGTACACCGACGTCCGATTGCAGCAGGCAAATTTCCCTTCCCCAGCTGCTGGACCGTCGAAAGAAGTACACTCCCAGCCATCTACATGCCCAGCGGTTGAATGCTAGCTTGGCTAAATTGCTAGCACTTCAACTGCTGCCTTTTCAGTTGGTAGACTCGGCCCCCTTCCGTGAGTTTGTTCAATGTGCGGTTCCTCAGTGGCAGGTTCCCAAACGCCACTTTTTCTCACGGAAGGCGATTCCGTCTCTCTACCGGCATGTGGAAGGCAATGTCCATGCCTCGCTGGACAGGGCGGTCAGCGGTAAGGTGCATATTACCGCTGACTCATGGTCCAGCAGGCAAGGACAGGGACGTTACCTTTCTTTCACGGCCCATTGGGTCACTCTATTGGCAGCTGGGAGGGATGCAGGACAAGGTGCAGTAGTGTTGGAGGTTGTTCCGCCACCACGCCTCCAAAACGCTACTACTGCTACTGGTTGTGACACACCTCTCTCCTCCACCCCCTCCTCTTCTTCTTCCTCCAGTGTTCTGTCCTCGGAACCAGCGGTGCTCCGTAGGCGTACAAGGGGCTACGCAAGTACGCAGGCAAAAAGATGCCATGCCGTGCTTGCGCTGGTGTGTTTGGGGGACAGGAGCCACACTGGGCCAGAGGTTCTGGCAGCTCTGCAGGGGCAGGCCGAGAGGTGGTTGACGCCACGTCAGCTTAAGCCAGGAATGGTCGTTTCTGACAATGGCACCAACCTCCTCTCCGCCCTGCGACAGGGCCAGCTCACCCATGTGCCCTGTATGGCTCACGTCCTCAACCTGGTGGTGCAGCGGTTCTTGGGCAGGTTCCCAGGCTTACAGGATGTCCTGAGGCAGGCCAGGAAAGTCTGTGTGCATTTCCGCCGATCTTATAATGCCAGTGCTCAGCTGACTGAGCTGCAAAAGGAGCTGAACCTGCCCAAGAACCGCCTAATATGTGACATGCCCACCAGGTGGAACTCAACGTTGGCCATGCTGCAGCGACTGCACACGCAGCAGAGGGCCATCAATGAGTACCTTTGCGACTACGGCACCAGGACAGGGTCAGGGGAGCTTTTTTTTTTTTTCCCCACGTCAGTGGAGCATGATCAGGGATGCATGCACTGTCCTCTCACCATTTGAGGAGGCCACGAGGATGGTGAGCACTGACAGTGCATGCATCAGTGACACTGTACCTCTTGTCCACCTGTTGGAGCATACGCTGCGTGGGATAATGGACAGGGCACTTGAGGCAGAACAGAGGCAGGAAGAGGAGGACTTCCTTGCCTCTCAAGGCCCCCTTTATCCGGACAGTGTTCCTTCTGTCCCACCCATCACACAGGAAGAGGATGAGGATGAGGAGGAGGAGGGGGAGGAGGAGGATTGTGTGAGCATGGAGGTGGAGCCTGGCACTCAGCATCAGCAGCAGTCTTTTAGGGATGATGTACAGTCCCAACAAACCAGTGGACTTGTACGTGGCTGGGAGGAGGTGGCTGGCGATCATGTCATCCTCAGTGACCCAGAAGACTCCGGGCCGAATGCCTCAGCTAACCTACGCTGCATGGCCTCCCTGATCCTGCAAAGCCTGCGGAAGGATCCTCGTGTTCTTCGGATCAAGGAGAGGGACCATTACTGGCTGGCCACTCTCCTTGATCCACGGTACAAGGGTAAGGTTGCGGACCTTATCTTGCCGTCGCAGAGGGAGCAGAGGATGAGACATCTCAGGGAGGCCTTGCAGAAAGGTCTGTGCAACGCGTTCCCAGAAACTGGGAGGTTACAAACTCCTGGTCCTGGGCGACGAGTTGCTGAGGCTTCGGTCAGTAGCAGAAGGAGCGGTGGGGAAGGTGGACTTCTGACCGATGCGTTCAGACAATTTTTTAGTCCGCAGCCCCAAGGTATGATCGGTTCCAGCAACCATCGCCAGCGTCTGATATACATGGTGCAGGAATACCTTGGGGCAAGGTCAGACTTGGACACCTTTCCCACCGAAAATCCTCTGGCTTACTGGGTCCTGAGGATGGATCACTGGCCAGAGCTTGCACAGTATGCAATTGAGCTACTGGCCTGTCCTGCCTCCAGCGTTCTTTCCGAACGCACATTCAGTGCTGCTGGAGGATTTGTCACCGATCATAGGGTGCGCCTGTCCACCGACTCGGTTGATCGACTGACCTTCATCAAAATGAATCAGTCTTGGATCACCACCAGCTACCAGGCACCTGAAGTGGATATAACGGAATAATTTATAATGTCACATCCCTTCAAGACTGCCTATGCTGATGCTGAGTGACTGTCCTCTTATGTTCACTGACTATCCTCTTCCTCCTCCTCAATGATCCATGCCACCACACCAGTGCCAACCATGCCACCACGCCAGTGCTAACAGGGGCATGTACTTACAATTTTTTAAAAAAATGCTTCGCAACACGTGTGACTGCTGTGCTCCAAGTACAGTATCTGTGAGGGGTTGCAGTGTTGTGGCACCAGCACCAGTGCCTAAGGCACAATTTTTCAGCCCCTGTTTAACAGGGGCGTGTACTTACAATTTTTTTAAAAAAATGCTTCGCAACACGTGTGACTGCTGTGCTCCAAGTACAGTATCTGTGAGGGGTTGCAGTGTTGTGGCACCAGCACCAGTGCCTAAGGCACAATTTTTCAGCCCCTGTTTAACAGGGGCGTGTACTTACAAATTTTTTTAAAAAAATGCTTCGCAACACGTGTGACTGCTGTGCTCCAAGTACAGTATCTGTGAGGGGTTGCAGTGTTGTGGCACCAGCACCAGTGCCTAAGGCACAATTTTTCAGCCCCTGTTTAACAGGGGCGGGTAATTACAAATCTTGATCTAATAGTTCACAGCAGGGCCCATTCCTGCGCCCACCAAGAGTAACTATGAGGGCCTACAGTCTTGTGGCAACACCGTCCACCACCACCGCCAAAGGCCCAATTTTTCTGCCCTGTTCATCAGGTGCTTGCAATTACAAATCTTGATCTAATAACTCACAGCAGGGCCCATTCCTGCGCCCACCAAGAGTAACTGTGAGAGCTTACAGTCTTGTGGCAACACCGTCCACCACCACCACCACCACCACCGCCAAAGGCCCAATTTTTCTGCCCTGTTCAACAGGTGCATGCAATTACAAATCTTGATCTAATAACTCACAGCAGGGCCCATTCCTGCGCCCACCAAGAGTAACTGTGAGAGCTTACAGTCTTGTGGCAACACCGTCCACCACCACCGCCAAAGGCCCAATTTTTCTGCCCTGTTCAACAGGTGCATGCAATTACAAATCTTGATCTAATAACTCACAGCAGGGCCCATTCCTGCGCCCACCAAGAGTAACTGTGAGAGCTTACAGTCTTGTGGCAACACCGTCCACCACCACCACCACCGCCAATTTTTCTGCCCGGTTCAACAGGTGCATGCAAGTACAAATCTTGATCTATTAACTCACAGCAGGGCCCATTCCTGTGCCCACCAGTCTTGTGGCTACACCAACATCTAATAGGGCAAATTTCTGCAGAGTATATACGCCAGGCCCCTACTTTCAAACATCCAACTTACAAACGACTCCTACTTGCAAATGGAAAGAGAAAACAGGAAGTGAGAGGAAATCTACCCCTAGGAAGGGAAATTCTATCCTGTTAGATTTAATTTGGGAAAAAGGTATCTCCTCTCTACTGATACTTTATCACCAATCCTTGTTTCAATTAAAACCCCACTTTTCCAAAAACATTTGTCATTGGGACGGAAAGTGAGGTGACATGTTCTGAACACATGTGCAAAGACAGCAAATGTTACAGGGGTGATAACCCCTCCCTATGTTCTCCAAAAAGCTTAAAAATAGATTTTTTTGGGATGGAGCTACACTTCATAATGTACCTGTTCAGATTCTACTTAAGAACAAACCTACAGTCCGTGTCTTGTTTGCACCACCTATATACTGCTGTTCAGAATATATAGGGTTGTAGGTATAGGGTTTTATTTTGGGTGCGGGGTCCCCCTTAATATCCATACAAGACCCAAAGGGGCTGGGGTGGGGGGGGGTGATGGGGTAGCCATGCCATTTTTCTCAAGGATTTTCAGCCATATGGCGGCCAGGACAAGACATGACATTAAAGCCGCAAGTGGTTTTAAATGGCTTCTTTTTTTCCTTTACAAATGTCATTTTGTGCAAGGACAGTTCTAAACACGGGAAACACATGCCACTTCACAGGCATACTTTAGACACCCCCCAGGTACCATATTTAAAGGAAAATTTCACATTTTTTTTTTTTTTCACTTTATGCATCATTAAAATGACTGCTCCCGAAAAAACGTTAGTTTTTAAAAGTTCTTTTTGCATTGATATATGTCCCCTGGGGCAGGTCCCGGGTCCCCAAACCTGTTTTATTAACATGCATATTGGCCGTTGTAATTAGCACTTTTGATTTCGAACGTTCGCGTCCATTATGTATAGGGTTCGAAAATTCGCGCAAACTTTCGATCGGTTCGAAGGTTCTGGTGCGAACCGAACCCGGGGGTGTTCGGCTCATCCCTAATCAGGTGTGATCAATTTTCAGATATTGGCACCATAGCTTGTGGAATCTATAACTTTCACAAAGACCAAATAATATACACCGATTTGTACTCATTTTTACCAAAGATATGTAGTAGTATAATTTTGGCCAAAATTTATTAAGAAAAATTATTAATTTGCTAAATTTTTAACAGAAACGAAGAAAAAAATTATTTTTTTTACAGAATTTTCGGTCTTTTTTCTTTTATAGCGCAAAAAATAAAAAACCCAGCAGTGATTAAATACCACCAAACGAAAGCTCTATTTGTGTGAAAAAAAGGACAAAGATTTCATATTAGGTACAGTGTTGCATGACTGAGTAATTGTCATTTCAATTCAAAATGTGAGAGCACCGAAAGCTGAAAATTGGTCTGGTTAGGAAGGGGGTTTAAGTGCCCAGTGGTTAAATACCACTAATGGCGGTGATCAGTAACTTATAATAGGACTGCCATAGTGCAGTGAACAATCTGACATTATCTGACACTGAGTGGGAACTGACTAACTACCACTGACATCACCAGTGACACTAAAACAGTGATCAGTGATTATATACTATACACTGTCACAGCACTGACACTGGCTGGGAAGGGGGTTAACATCTCAGGTAATCAAGGAGTTAAATGTGTGCAATGTGTGATGCAGATCTCTTTGTTTCTTCTCCCTGCAAAGCAGGGAGAAGGAACAGAGAAACTATATCCTCTGTACAAAGCCATGTGTTGATTTTCAATACAGGGCTCTGGGCTGGAATTGGACAAAGTTAAACAGCAGGTCCTGGCAATGAATCATTGGGTGGGACCTGCTGACAAACTCCCGCTCCCGAGTACATTTACAGTTGGCATTGGCGGGGGACATGCATGTGTGAGCCCTAAACCCAGAAACAGGCAGCAATGTACCAGAATGTCGCTGTGCCTCTACGGGACGCCCGCCTACAGTACATTGCGGGCAGGCGGTCTAGAAGTGGTTAAAGAATAAGTGCATTTGTAAACAAATGAAGCCTAATTGCTCTGCTCCCATTCTAGCTGTACCCTCTCTGACCCAGCTTGACCAACCTCAGATTAGAGGGTAGTCCAGTCTAGGGGCTGTGGCCTGGTAGCATGCCAATCCTTTTTGAGTTGTTTGAGACATGCGATGCTATGCAAGCATAGCTTTTCACCATAGGTCTTAATAGTAAAGCTTAAAAAGCCTACACGTTGATGACTTAATCATTAGGGGTAATGAATAATAGTTTACACATGTATAGTACCATGAGCAGGAACGGAGCGCTGCCCAGCACAGGCCACAACCACTGGAATGGATTGCCAGCTGATCTTCAATACAGTAAAACCTTGGATTGTGAGCATAATTTGTTCCAGAAACATGCTTGTAATCCAAAGCACTTGTATATCAAAGCAAATTTCCCCATAAGAAATAATAGAAACTCAGATTATTTGTTCCACAACTATTTATTCATAGGTCTTTCAGTTTATAGTCCATATAAAAAGATTATAGCAATGTGACCAGGTTGTGTAACCATAAAATGTCCAACCACAAATGCAAGCCTCCACAATGGGATTAGAAGCAAAATCCATCAGGAGCTACATAAAAGAGAATATAAGTATAAAAAGTATAAAAGTATAAAAAGAGTATAAAAGAGAAGAGAGGCGCCTCTAAGTGTAGCAATATGGTTACATTTAATGAAGGTACAACATTTAGCAACTCACATGGGTTGATGATTAAAAGAGACACATCTAAGTATGCAGGCATCGGGGGTAAAGCTGTCCACATAGACCATCCTCCACATTGCCGGCTCTCATTGCTGTCAGTCTGCAATCGTAACCGGGAAGACTACCCTGCAGTAGAGTGATCTGAAAGCGAGGCTTGAACCACTCATGGAGCGCAGCGGGGAAGGGACGACTTTGATGGCAGTGCAGAGGACGGTCTATGTGGACAGCTTTACCCCGAATTCCTGCATACTTGGATGTGCCTGCTTTAGTCATCAACCATGTGAGTTGCTAAATGTTGTACCTTCATTAAATATAACCATATTGCTACACTTAGAGGCGCCTCTCTTCTCTTTTATACTCAGTTGTGACATGACACTACTTGTATATCAAGACATAGCTTGTATATCAAGTCAAAATGTATTTAAAAATGTTGCTTATCTTGCAAAACGCTCTCAAACCAAGTTACTCTCAAACCAAGGTTTTACGGGAAAGGCGGACAGCTAGGATTAATTAGTATAAAAGTATAGTTAATCTCTCATTTATTACTCCAATATACCATCATGAAAAACATAGTGAAAAAATGGATTATGTAAATACTCCTTCAGTATCCATTCACAATGCTGAGGAGGAGCCAACTTAAAAAAAAATGGCTGTGGGTCTAACATATCTCTAGTAAAACAGTTAAGTTTCCATCGGGACTGGTGGCTGTTTTCATGCAGTTTTGTCAATGTTTTTTCAAATTGTGTTCCTTTCGCTAATGCTGTACATCCAGGGCAGGCATCCTGAGAAGAACCTGTGCTTTATCTCCATATGTCACCTCTTGCTGACAATCCGATCTATCTTGCGCAGAGAGGGAGTTGAGGCACAGCAGTAATTAACCTCTTTCATGCCTGTTCCCAATAAAATTCACATTCAGCAAGCTGAAGCACCAGCTGACATTTTTATTGCTTCTCACTATAGATCCCACACACTATGTCATGTATTTTACTATACCACTATTGCATCTTGATTAGAAGCCATCAAAATCATACACATTTGTTTTTGACATTTTTTTTACAAATATTTTTATAGTTTGTATTTTAAAAGCATGTTTCTTTTGTAAATCTACATGATAATTTATTTTAAAGAATAAAAACATTACAGAAGAAAAGACTCAATTGTTTCGTCAGATTCAATCCATAGCGGCCTGAGGCCCTTACAAAAAAGCGTATGGAGAGAAACCACTTGAGAATGTATGTTTATTGGAAAGTAGAAGAAAATTAAAGGGGATGACACTTTGTCATTCGATGGTACTTTGCGACACACTCCATAAACAGAATTCGTTGGTTTCTTCCCTGAGACCATTGACCCATATCTTTCATAATCCAGACTTTGTTCCAGGATTGAACACAACAGCTTTCCAGTGGTGGTTGAATAAGGGCATGTTTAGAATAGGACATTTCTTAACGGCATCGGGCCCTCTCACACTGACTGACTGTATTAACAAATTGTAAATGCCAAATACTGAGAAATCTAGATTTAACCAAATTAAGACATTTTTTAAACACTTTATGGACAGATAAACCCATTCCCCCAAAACCAACAGCTTATGAACAGTGGTGTGGTTCCCTTATGGATCAGAGGGGTGGTATCTCGCTGATCTATGCCTTGTTGGCAAGTAAACACAGCTTGCCTCCATATGCTCAGGCATGGGAAGCTGACTTGGGTTTGTCATGGGAGCCGAATAAATGGCACAGCCTTTTCCAGAAATCCTATAAGGGTATTCTCAACATAAACCTAATAGAGGCAAACATTAAAATTTTCACACGTTGGTATTATGTCCCCTACAGGCTTGCTAAAATGTTTCCTGATGCCTCACCTCTTTGCTTTCGCGATTGTCAGCAGGTGGGCACTATGCACCACATTTGGTGGACTTGCCCACGTATCAGAGGCTTCTGGAACAGATTTTTCCACCTGGTACGGAAAGTTACAGGCTTTGGAATTCCACAAACCCCCACTATCGGACTACTGAACCTCGGAGTAGAAGGTGTTCCCAAACACACCACCAATCTTATTTTTTTTATGCTTCTAGGGGAAAAAACTTACTATTGCAAAGGCGTGGAAAGCAAACAAGGTTTCTTTGATAGTTGCCAAGCGGAAAATTACTTGGATTATGACTCAAGAACAAATCACGGCAAGATTATTAGACAGGGTGCCCAGGTTTGAAGCGACCTGGGCTCGCTATATCAAGGTTCCCCTATATCCGGGCCACTTGCCTTAACTCCCCCCAATGGTTTTTCAGGTAATGGGTTCCTCCCTCCGCTCCTTTCTGATAACCATATCACAGATGCACTTTCTCTTTCTCTTCTTTCTTCTTCTCTATTTCATCGATATGTCCTATATATTTGTGGTTGTATTAATATTTTGTTATATTCTTAAATTTTGTTTTTGATAAACACTACCGAAGGGCCATGTTGGCTCCCGGTTGGGGAGATTTATTATTTCAATATTCTGTTATACTGCTGAAAAAATTTTCAATAAAAATGATTGAACAAGAAAATTAAAGGGGATATGGTATATCCCTCTAGTACACAACAAAAAGGGGGACATAAACAGGAAAAATGAACAGCTTCTGTCAGCAGGTGTGTCGCTGGCATCTCTACGAAGGTCTTGGAGGGTGGACATCTACAGATATGGGTCTGATGTGGAGACGTTTCTCAAGAAGTTGTTGGTTTGGAACGAAGGTTCCATAAGTGATTAACACAGCCAAAAGACAGATGGACAAATTTCAGGGTATGAAAAATGGGGATGGCAGAACAATTGAGGCAACTATGGACTTTTATGGTACGGGTAAGGACTCACAAAACAGTGTGTATAGAAAAATATATAAAGATTTATTACAACAACAGAATAATGCAAATTTATACAATGAATGAAAAAAGAGGGCAATTAAAATCGAGAGACAATATTACAATACAGAATTTTTCCTTATAATTGCACAGTATAGCACATAATTATTGATCCCTGTTATTGGAAGCAATGTGGTGAATTTCAAACTGTCGCAAGATGGCACTCAACATGTTTCGCGGACTAGCCGCTTCTTCAGGAGTATGCAATAAGGGGAGATATATCTGTATGATTGTCTCTAAAAAAAAGGGGGAATGGGATGATTAGTAACATATAAATTATGGAAGACAAGCAATGTACCTGGAGACAGCTAGAGAACGCCATCCTGATTCTGCCAACAGGAAAGGCGGGAATATGCTGGCTCACTATGGTACAGGTCAACAAAAAAGGGTAGTAATATAAAGGTATAGAAAAAAGGTTGCATCCAATTGTAAGTCCATATGAACAAAGAGCATATCATGACTCACCAGCTCAAAGGTGCACGGGGACAGGCGAAGCTAGGGGCCCCAAATGATGGGGCAAATTTCAACGTCAAGCTTTGGCTATAATACTCTTTCCTATAATACTCTTTCCTTTCCCATATTCCCGTTTTCTCCTCTCCCCAAATTTTTCGTGTGTCTCCCCGTTTTGATTACCAGATTTACCTATTTTTACGAATTTTTGTCTCTCCCCTTTTCTTCTTGTTCTGTTGATTCAGCGCCTTGATTAAACATCAGACGTGTAAACCCCAATAATGGACCTTCATGGTACGGCATGGACAGGTTTTATGACTGATATACAATCCAATGTTGAAACCTGTAAAAAGGATGATGGTGATCTCTCTCTCTATCTTGGACGCATACAGGGTCTTTTGAAGCGTAAGTCCCATTTATATTGGCATATAGACTATTTCCAGAAATATGTTGATGAAGACATTAATCCTCAAGGATTACGTCTCAACACCTTTCCCACTATCAAAAACCCTACTGAAGACTTTAAAAAATCTTGGGAAGATGTTCTGAATATAGGAAGCAAGAGTTTAATGTTACTCTTGATCAAACAATATACCCTTGATATGAGTCTGTTGGATAGAGAGATAGATGCGCTCAATGAACAATACCTACATGTTTTTGAAATAACCAGTTTCAGTATGAAATGGAAAGAGATTAAGGAACGTTTGGAAATTATGAATAAGGAAATTGTTACCAAAAAACAAAAGAATTTTAATCTTGATAAACTGGCTTTCTCACAGGGCTATGCCTATAAATGGCAGAATAAAAATACAGGTAGAGGCCAAGGAAGGAGACCTGGTACATATACCCAGTCACATGTTGAAGATACCACTGAATCTGACTCTTCTTTATCCATGTTTCCTCTTTCACAGGGACACAACCGCCACTCGTCAGCACAGACGGCGCGACCAGTTAAGCGCACTCGGCACGGTGGCGGGTCTTCACCCTCTGACCCTAAAACCAAAAAATGTTCGGAAAGAGTACCACAGTCCAAAGAACATGGGACTACTGGTAATCTAACTCCAGCTCTACAAAACATCCTTCAGAAAGGTACCATGAATACTAACAGTTCTAATCGTAGTGCACTGCCTGATGATTTTTTAGATCCCACACTGGCCCTCTCAGAGGCCAAAAAACAAAGCAATCTCAATGCATACATGGTTCGACCGGGGAATTCTCAGAACACCTAGACCAATCTGATCTAAATATCATTAATCTTACTTCTTTAACGTTTACACCCTTACAGAAATCCATCCTCCAGCTTGGTCTGGGCTTCTGCCCATCCCAACCGATCAATGTCTCTGAAACTATTAAAGATCTATATTTGTTTGCACGTCGGTTGACTTACAAGTTCATGTTCGACTCCCAACGGAAGCAAAAACGATTAGAAATTGAGCTTACTGAACAAATAAAAAACTTCACTATGCAAGAATTCAGGGCCCTTCGTGATCTTATGCTTCTATACGAGGAATCAAAAATAAATAAACTGACTCTTAGTTTTTGCAGCTTTTTTAGGACTTGTTCCATATTTTGTATTTGCAACCTTCACCATTTTAGATCACGTTTATTACTTCACCTATAAATTCAACATCTAGTTCTTAAACCAGCGCAAAGGACACTCACATTCAATTCTATACGAGGAATCATCCACTGATCCGGTGGTCTCGGCTCCTTCCAACGTCCAAAACAGCCATACCATGAAACCGTTTAAACAATTTAAACCCAAATCCCGTCATTTTCCAGATCTATTGACCTGTCCCAAGATATGGGCTTTCTTACAATTGACTATCCGTGACTTGAAAACACGTTCTTGGTCCGAACCTATTTCTAACCTTAGTCCGGATCAAATAGAAGCCCTGGAATCCCTTAGGTCATGCAAGGACTGTGTAATTAAACCATCCGATAAGGGTGGCAACATCGTTGTGATGTCCCACCCCCAATATCAAAAAATGTGTTTAGACATTCTTAAAAACAAGCACTGGTATGGATGCATTGATGCGAACCAAGTCGCCTCATTTTCCGAGGAACTCCGATCACTCTGTATAGAAGCATATTCACAGGGGCTCATTGATCTCAAAACATTCAAATATCTCAACCCAAAATTTATCTGTATTGCTACATTTTATGCCTTACCAAAGGTTCATAAGCATCTTACTCACCCTCCTGGTCGCCCCATTATTTCGGGCAATGAATCCCTTACTGAAAAGGCAAGTCGCTATGTGGACTCAGTTCTTATGCCACATGTCACCTGTCTACCCTCATATATTAGGGACACTTCGGATCTCCTGAGACATCTGGAGGGGACCCATGCTCCCCCGGGTGCCCTGCTCGTTGCAGTGGATATAGAGGCACTATATTCTAGTATTCCGCACGAGCGGGGTATCCGGGTGATCGGGTCCTTTCTAGATGAACAGGATGACACCACCTGGCCTCATAACCGTTTTATCCTGAAACTGTTACGTTTTATTTTGACACACAATTACTTTACCTTTATGGATAAAGTTTATCTTCAACGTCAGGGAGTGGCCATGGGCACATGTTGTGCCCCCTCCTATGCTAATCTTTATCTTGGCGGTTGGGAAAGATGGATATTCTCAGATGAACATTATGATAGATGGTTGACTCACATTCTTTATTGGTTTCGCTATATAGATGATTTGTTGATTATATGGACAGGCACTACTGAGGATCTATTATCTTTTCTCGATACACTGAACACCAATGATTACAATTTGCGTTTTACCCATACTTTCAGTCCTGAGCATATCTCTTTCTTAGATCTGGTCATCAAAATAGACACGGCAGGGAGTATCACGACTAATCTTTACCGCAAACCCAGTGCCGGCAATACCATCTTGCATGCATCTAGTGCACACCCTTCCCCTTTAATTCGTAGCATTCCGTATGCACAGTACATACGTTTACGGAGGAATTGTTCATCGGACCAAGATTTTATTGAGCAAGCAGGCTTTCTGCGAGATAGACTCCTGAGGAGAGGCTATTCTAGATCACTCCTCAGAAAAGCCTTTAACAAGGCCAAATCCAGATCAAGATTTGATCTCTTGTACAAAACACCTCCTGATACTGAATTTCAAACCGTCAAATTTATCACCAAATTTTCCGCCCATCAAGACTCTTTACGTACTTCAATATCTCGGCATTGGCACCTACTGACTGAGGATCAAACCCTCTCTAAATATGTTAGATCTACCCCTGAATTAGTGTTCAGACGAGCTACATCCCTTAGAGATACCCTTATTTCCAGTCACTATACCCTTCCCCAAGCTCGACCTCCTAGATCCCTTTGGGGCACCTATCGATGCGGCAATTGCAGCCGCTGCCCCTGGGTCACTGAAGGACCAGGGATCAAGCTCCCAAATGGACAATGGCATCGTCTTCGGTGCCATGCTGACTGTACCACCCGGGGCGTTATTTATTTAATGTCATGTACCTGTAAAGCTTTCTACGTAGGTAAGACCATACGCGAATTTGGCCAACGCATTCGTGACCACGTCTACTGTTCAGGTTCTGGAAAAATTCTAACCTCGGTAACTAGACACATAGGTCTACACCATAGATTCGATAACAGTGCAGTTTCCTTTTGTGTCCTTGAGGTTGTCCCCCCCACCCGCGTGGTGGTGACTGGGACAATAAAATTCTTAGGGCAGAAACTCTATGGATTGAGAAACTATCGGCTACTATACACCCTGGCATCAACGAAAATAACTCTTATAAGCCTTTTCTTTAGAGGTATTTTTCCGTTTAGATTGCTGGCTTTTTAACCGTTGACAGATCATTCTTTTTTTCCCCCCCTCCTTTCTTCCCCCCCCCCCTCTTCTTTACCTTCCTGTATTGTCTCCCCCGTCTGTGTTCTTCCCTCTATGTCTCTTCCCACTGTGTTTATTTTTTTTGTCCCTTTGTCTTCTGCCCCATCCTTGTAGATCTAGGTTTTCCTAGGTTCTCATAATGGCGACACACGCCAATTCTCTATATACCCTCGCCCCTTTATAACCATTTGCACGCTGGTTCCATATCTTTATTTATTAGTATTATTTTTATTTATTTAATAAATTTTTGTTTAAACTTTGAATATATCCTGTTCAAATCTAATTATTGGCATCCATATTAGTGCGTCCTGTGCTATGAGCTTTTTTTGACCCGTCATCTCTCTAATTACATCTGTGCCCTTGGTCTGCGTTAGCTTCATTTTCCAGGCTGATATGCGATCTCCCCTTATGAGTGATCCTTTATCTGCCCACCAGGTGGCGGTGCAGATTTTTTGGGTCCACTCTTTAGGGACTTTAACGGCCGGTCAAAAGGTTGGGCGGCGTCGTTCCGGGTCTCCCCCGTGTGTGGCGCTGCGTTTGCGCAGTGTCCGCGCCCTCGGCTGGCCCCTGGATGGCTCTCTGCCCTTCCTGACACTATGTGCCGTTTTTGCTCTACTGCGCATGCGCGACGCGCATGCGCAGTTGAGGATCGGGTCCGATGACGCTGTTTGTATGGCGCCGGCGGCGCACGCATTCAGCGTCATCAGGACTGGCGCCAGAGGACATTATTTAAACGGGCTTATTTGCCCAGTAGATGTAGGCGTCTGTGGGGGTTTGCGGAGTGTTCAGGTGCTGCTGGCTGGTGCTGTGCCTGTACTTCTTCCCATGTGCAGGTATGTTTTTCATCTTCTCTGGAAGATCCTTCCCTTTTGTGGACTTGCTAGCAAAAATCCTCATATACATTGTCTATGTATTTTGTACTTTCATATGGATTCCAGCGATCTGCCTATTGATGGGAATTCCTACAAATGCACACAAACCAAACCATCTACTTTGCAGGTGTGTGTCGTTTCCCTTATTTAAAGAGAAACACTGTTCCCTTTTTATGCACATTTAACAGCAGTTGCTTCACTTTATGTTCAGTGCTTGAGCTGTGTCTGAAATTCACCTGTTTGTCCACAGGTCTCAGTCTTTGAATTCGATATCTCTCAACCTACAGCCTTTTTGGTGGTTTATTGATACGTCATACACCTCCCTGCTGTGAGCTAATTGGAACTTAATGTGCTGATTTTTTATTATATACCGTATTTATCGGCGTATAACACGCACCGGCGTATAACACGCACCCCAAGTTTAGGAGGGAATTTTAAGGAAAAAAAGTTTTAGGAGAGAAGTTTAGGGAAAAAAAAAAACTTACATTTAAGCGTCATTGCAGCCTTGCCCAGCGTCATTTGCAGCTTGCCCAGCGTCATTTGCAGCTTGCCCAGCGTCATTTGCAGCTTGCCCAGCGTCATTTGCAGCTTGCCCAGCGTCATTTGCAGCCTTTCCCAGCGTCATTTGCAGCCTTTCCCAGCGTCATTTGCAGCCTTTCCCAGCGTCATTTGCAGCCTTTCCCAGCGTCATTTGCAGCCTTTCCAGCGTCATTTGCAGCCTTTCCCAGCATCATTTGCAGCCTGCCCAGCGGCATTTGCAGCCTTTCCCAGCGTCATTTGCAACCTGCCCAGCGTCATTTGCAACCTGCCCAGCGTCATTTGCAACCTGCCCAGCGTCATTTGCAACCTGCCCAGCGTCATTTGTAACTTGCCCAGCGTCATTTGTAACTTGCCCAGCGTCATTTGTAACTTGCCCGGCGTCATTTGTAGCTTGCCCGGCGTCATTTGCAGCTTGCTAGTGTCATTTGCGGCTTGCTATCGTTTAAATTTCCCGCCGCGAGAAATACCGCGCATGCGCGGCCGAAAAAGACCGAACCGCGGCCGAAAAAGGCCGAAGTGTGGCCGAAAAAGACCGAGCCGACTGTTTAGCTCCGCTCGGAGTCCCGCCTCCCTGCTGTTTCGGGAGCGAGCGAGCGCAGGGAGGCGGGACTACGAGCGGAGCTGAACAGCCGGCTTCGGTCTTTTTCGGCCGCGCTTCGGCTTTTTCCGGCCTTTTTTCGGCCGCGGTTCGGCCTTTTTCGGCCGCGGTCGCCATTTTTCGGCGCCGCAACCGATTTTTGTCATTTTTTTTTGGGTATCGGCGTATAACACGCACCCACGACTTTCCCCCGATTTTAAGGGGGAAAAAGTGCGTGTTATACGCCGATAAATACGGTAAGCATATATGCTTCGGCCCAGGTAAACAAATAGATTTTTCCCTCTTCTATATACAGACAATGTACATATTTAACCATGGAGTTCATGTACACCCACCTGTATATTTGTACAGGTGTGCATGGGGATCTGTGTGTATGTGTATACATGTGTATATATATATGTGTATGTGTGTGTATATATATATATATATATATATATATGTACAGTGTGTGTGTGTATGTGCATACGTGCTTAGTTGTGTATGTATAATCTTTTGCAGCCCGCTAACCGTCTGACACTCCCTCCCTAAGTTGTGACCCCTGCTTATCCTAGGCCATCTTACGTTTAATTTTGGGTAGGTATATACACTTTCCCTATTAATATTTTACCTCTGTATACCGACTTCTGGATCTTTCTTATCGTACACATGTCTGACTTCTAGGTGCACTCGGTGTTTATCCTATAGGTGCCCCTGTGTAGGATTTTATGTCCTTATCATGTTGGTTACATTCATTATCATGTATGTTTTTTTCTACAGCTTTATGCTATACCCTTGAATACTAATTTTACCCTACTCTGGCTCCCATATCAGCCTGTGAAATTTGCCCCATCATTTGGGGCCCCTAGCTTCGCCTGTCCCCGTGCACCTTTGAGCTGGTGAGTCATGATATGCTCTTTGTTCATATGGACTTACAATTGGATGCAACCTTTTTTCTATACCTTTATATTACTACCCTCTTTTGTTGACCTGTACCATAGTGAGCCAGCATATTCCCGCCTTTCCTGTTGGCAGAATCAGGATGGCGTTCTCTAGCTGTCTCCAGGTACATTGCTTGTCTTCCATAATTTATATGTTACTAATCATCCCATTCCCCCTTTTTTTTTTAGAGACAATCATACAGATATATCTCCCCTTATTGCATACTCCTGAAGAAGCGGCTAGTCCGCGAAACATGTTGAGTGCCATCTTGCGACAGTTTGAAATTCACCACATTGCTTCCAATAACAGGGATCAATAATTATGTGCTATACTGTGCAATTATAAGGAAAAATTCTGTATTGTAATATTGTCTCTCGATTTTAATTGCCCTCTTTTTTCATTCATTGTATAAATTTGCATTATTCTGTTGTTGTAATAAATCTTTATATATTTTTCTATACACACTGTTTTGTGAGTCCTTACCCGTACCATAAAAGTCCATAGTTGCCTCAATTGTTCTGCCATCCCCATTTTTCATTAAAATTTAGGACGAAGGTACTGTACGTTTATTCTTACTTTATAGTAGCAATTTCCAAATTTCAGGGTATGTCTTAAGAGTTTTCTTCCCTGGAACTAAGGCACAGAGTCCTATTCCCAACATGATAGAACACCTTTGGGATGAATTAGAGCAGAGACTACAAGCCAGGCCTTCTCGGTCACATTAGTGCCTGACTTCACAAACCCGCTTCTGGGTGAATGGTCAAACATTCCCATAGACACACTCCTAAACCTTGTGGACAGCCTTCCCTGAAGGGTTGGGCCAACTCAATATTGAACCCTGCAGACTAAAACTGGGGTGCCATTAATGTTCATGTGCATGTAAAGGCAGGTGTTCTAATACTTTTGGTAATATAGTGTATCTTCATAAGGGAGAGAAAGAGAAGTACGAGAAGGAGGGGTGAAACATAAAGAAGAACCAGGCGCGGTAGGGACTATTCCGCCTGAATCTAATATCTGGAAGGTCCTTAATGAAAACTAATTGTAGAAAAACAAAGTGTAACATAAGCCATTGATTTGATTTTAAAGAATGTTTCCTACAGTCATACATCATTCTACCTTTTTAAACCTGAACGCTTTGCATTTGTATGTTATCCTGGTTTCTCTAGCTGTTTCCTTGGAGTTTAGTTTAATTCTATTACATTCTATCCACATAAATAATCAGTTAAAAATACATATAACAAACTCCTTTATCTGACAAAGGATTTGCATTTGTCCTGGCACCCCTGTCCAGACAGCACAACCAGGTTCTGGTTCCCTTATAACCCTATGCTGCAATTCTCTAATACAGCCTACTATAGGGATAAACAATGAAAGAGACACACACTAATGGGATCATAACGCTACTCTCTCAGGGGGATTCCAGTGTAAGGAAGGCCAGACTTTACTTTTTTTTTTGTCCAACCAGCTGGTTGAACGGAAAGAAATGTGCCAATTCACTCCTGCTGAGCTATTGTATTGTATTCTGATGACAGGCAGCCTACCCTGCCATCAGAACACAATGATCAGTTTTGCCAGCTATAGCCTGTAACACTGATTGTTCGGAAAAAAAACAACAGGGTGATTGATAGGTTGACTTTCTATACAACAAGGGGACCCAAACATGGATCGAAATTCTGCCAATCACTTCTGAACTGGCCGAATTTTTATCCATATATGGCTGACTTTAGATGAGGAAGGGGGGAGTTTTTAGCATTTTTTTGCATTTTTTGTATTTTTGTTTTTTGCTTTGGCTCTAGGTTTTTGCACTGAGATTTTTGTTTTTCCTTCTACTTTGCCGTCTAATCATGTTGATTACAAACTTATTTAGTCTTTCATACAGCTTTATAATAGATTCACACACAACTGACACTTCTTTTTTTCACTAACTGTGACAGCCAATGATGCTTAAAAACGTCCCTCCCCCCATGCCTTGGATCCCTATCGCCATGACTAAGCGCAGAGGGGCTGAGTGAAATGCGTTGGAGGTGTGTGGCCTGGCCGGAGTCCAGGCTGAGGTTGCCACTTACCATTGCACTTGGGATGACACGGATGTGTCAGGGATTACAGGAATACCTTCCTTCACACGGAACGGCTTTAGATGGACAGCACAGTGCAAAGCAGCAGGGCCTAGCTATCTCATTGTGGTGCTTCTGGTTACATGTTGTCTTCCCACTCTGAACTCTGTTATGCAGAAGACTGTGAGAAACTGATATTAATCATATTTATGTCACTTGTATGTAAAAATAAAGTTAATAAAGTGTTGTCGTCATACTGGGATATTACCAGGATAGCATGTCATGGAACCTGAGCTTCTAGAATAGACCCATTCCACCTTGCTAATGAGTGGTGGCTGTACTGCCTTGAATGAATGAATGAATAATTTGTATAGCGCTACAATGTGAACTGAATCGCCACAAGGCCTTAGGGAATGAATAGCACCAGGGGTAGTAGCTAGACTTGTGCGCTGCCAATAAATTTGTTTTGTTTCGTTCCGTTCCGTATTAGAATTAATTTGTATTTCTTAATTTGTGTCCGAAATTCAATTTGGATTCGTACGAAAATGAATTTTCGTTAGGTTCGTAACAATTACGAATGTTCGTTATGATGAATTTATCATTATGAGGGGCTCCCACCATCCCTGTGCTGTGCTAACTTCCTGGGTTTTTTAACTTCACTATAACGAATAATCGTAATTAACAAAACTCTTATTTTGTCCGATTCTGAATCTCCCATCGACTACCAGTACCAGTCTCCCACTCCCACATTAAAAAAGGCCATTTTCCCAACCCTCACTCAACCTCTGATTGGTCAACAAAACACCAGTCACCTTTCCGTTGTAACGGAATATGGATCCGAAATTCGTAAACAAAATTTCGTATTTCGTACAAAATTCAGAAGCATAACAATTCATATTTCGGATCCTTCTGAATGTACGAATTTCCGATTCGTACGAAACGAATCGCACATGTCTAGTTGTACCAATGTTACCACCACTTAAAGCGGTGTTTCACCTTAAAAAAAATTCTTACCCTCCCAGGGCGGAGGAGGCCGAGATGTCCCTCGGCGATCCGGATCCAGCGCCACCTTCCGGATCGCCTACTGAGCATGCGCGAGTCTAATTTGTGAATGGGGAATGCGATGTGTTGTGGGACACAGTTCCCATAACACACCGTGCCCCATTCACTATAAGACGGAAGGAGAGAAGATCACCACGGCGCTGGAAGAGGCAGATTAGGACAATCTGCCTAGAAACAGCCATTTCTGGTAAGTAAAAAAAAAAATATATATATATTTTTTTTCATTTTAAATTGTTATTAACATTTTTTTAAAGTTTTTTTTTTCAGGGTGTCCCACCACTTTAAGTTGCTAACAATAGAAGAGATGGAAGGAGCCATGATGTGCACAGTAAATATTAATAACGTGATTTTGGTCATTAGCTTGGGAGAGCTTGTATCCTAACTGGCCATACGAAATGTTTTAACCACTTTCCGACCGGCGCACGACGATGTACGTCCCTTTTTTGAAGAGGGATATCTCGGTAACGGCAGCAGCTGCTGCCACAACCGAGGTATCCATCTCTTCAGGCGCCGGTCAGCTGTCCGATAATGGTGGTCATTGCGGCGGATTCGCCGCGAGATCACCGTTATCGGCGGCGGGAGAGGTGCCCCCCCCCCTCCCGCCGCTCTCCCGCGCCTTCCGCCGCTTACCGGAAACGTCGGCAGCGGCGGAGGCGATCGGGTCCATTCTCCTCCTGTGTCTAGAGATGAGTGACGCTAAGATGGCCGTCACTCATCTCTATACCATAGGAGGGCGGAAGCGATGTCAAAAACGTCACTTCCGCCCATACCTCTTAAAGAGGAATTTTCAAATGTCATTTTTTTAAATGACATTTTTTTTTTTTTTCATTGAAGTCCAAATATGAGATCTGAGGACTTTTTGACCCCAGATCTCATATTTAAGAGGACCTGTCCAGCTTTTTTCTATTACAAGGAATGTTTACATTCCTTGTAATAGGAATAAAAGTGAGCCAATTAATTTTTTTTTTTAAAAACTGTGTAAAAATAAATAAAATCAAGAAAAATAAATAAGAAAAACAAAAAAAAATTTTTTTAAAGCGCCCCGTCCCGACGAGCTCGTGCGCAGAAGCGAACGCATACGTGAGTAGCGCCCGCATATGAAAACGGTGGTCAAACCACACATGTGAGGTATTGCTGCGATCGGTAGAGCGAGAGCAATAATTATAGCCATAGACATCCTCTGTAACGCAAAATATGCAACCTGTAGAATTTTTTAAACGTCGCCTATGGAGATTTTTGAGGGTAAAAGTTTGATGCCATTCCACGAGTGGGCGCAATTTTGAAGCGTGACATGTTAGGTATCAATTTACTCGGCGTAACATTGTCTTTCACAATATATAAAAAAATTGGACTAACTTTACTGATGTCTTATTTTTTTATTCAAAAAAGTGAATTTTTTCCAAAAAAAATGCGCTTGCAAGACCGCTGCGCAAATACGGTGTGAAAAAAAGTATTGCAACGACCGCCATTTTATTCTCTAGGGTGTTTGAAAAAAAACAATATATAATGTTTGGGGGTTCTAAGTTTTTTTCTAGCAAAAAAAACTGTTTTAAACATGTAAACACCTAAAATCCAAAACGAGGCTGGTCTTAAAGTGGTTAAGGAAAGAAAAAATTATAATTTTGGCTCCATTTGTGAACCAAAAAAACCCCCACACATCAATGCAACACAATGCATGTCAACATCAACTCAAGTGCGGTTAGTGAGTGCATCAATGTTGACATTAATGCAGAGTCAGCTTTCTTTTTTTTTATTCTGCGGAAATATAAAAAAAAGGGAGTCATGTTCAGGGGCGGACTGACCGATCGGTGATTCGGTCGCCGCCCGAGGGCCCGGAGCCATTAGGGGCCCGTGTCGGGCCCAACGAGAGGCCCCTTGAAGCGGCTGCAATAATACCGCTAATGGCGCGCTGCTCCCCGCTGGCCCCTCCTTCCGTCCCGTCGGACGGGAGGGAAGGAGGGGCGGGGGGGGAGCAGCGCGCCATTAGCGGTATTATCGCAGGTTCTTCAGTGCAGTGGCGTTGCGTTGCTATGCACCCGGCTGCGCGCTGCATTGAGAGGGGCGCCGCGGCTCCCTCCTTCCCCTTCGGGATCTTCTCTCCTCCGTGTGATGTGCGGGGAGAGTGGGGGGAGGAGGGAGTGAGGCAGAGACAAACTGGTTGCCTGTGGTCAGACCGCCCCCACACATAACTCCACACGTGGCCGCAGATCTCTGTCCCCCTAGGCAGCACTCGCTGCCGCTTTGATGTGTACACAGGCTGGGAGGAAGAGCCATGGATGAGGAGGGTCACAGACACCATCCACGCTACAGCACCTGCCCTGAGGTATGCAACAGGGGTATTGCAGAGGAGGGGGACATAGTGGTTGGGGGGGGGGGGGGCATTGTCAGGTAACAATTATGCTATGGGGGGGGGGGGGGGGTTAGAGGATATCTGCTAGAGGGTGCTCTTTTTGTTTTGGGTTAGAAAGGACTTGTACTAGAGGTAGGAGGGGGGCAGATTTGAAGTTTTACCCCCTCCCCCCAGCGCAATTCCTATCCCCTCCCAAAGCACCCCCTAGCACATATCCTTTAACCCCCTCCCAAATCAAAGATCCCATCCCGGCTCCATCCACTCCCCCAATCCCATCCAGCTCCACCCACTCCCCGATCCCATACCCGCTCATCCATCCCCACCGATCCTCATCCCACCCCCACTCCATCCACCCCCCCTGATCCTATCCTTGCTCCATCCATCCCCCCCTGATCCTATCCCCGCTCCATCCATCCCCCCCTGTTCCTATGCCTGCTCCATCCATCCCCCTGATCCTATTCCCGCTCCATCCATCCCCCATGATCCTATTCCCGCTCCATCCATCCCCATGATCCTATTCCCGCTCCATCCATCCCCATGATCCTATTCCCGCTCCATCCACCCCCCTGATTCTACCCCCGCTCCATCCATCCCCCTGATCCAATCCTGGCTCCATCCATCCCCCTGATCCCATCCCAGCTCTATACATCCTCTGATCCCATCCCGGCTTTATCGATCCCCTGATCCTATCCCGGCTCCATCCATTCCCTGATCCCATTCCAGCTCTATCCACCACCCCAATCCCGGCTCCATCCTTCCCCCCAATCCCAGCTCCATCCATTGTGGTAGGTTAAAGGGGGAGAGCCGCACTGATGCACTAGCCTGCTTAGTGGTGGGGGGTGACACCATGTATTACCGCACCAGGTGACACCAACTTTAGCGACACCACTGCTTCACTTCACTCAAAAAAAAAATTTCACTCACTCCATGGCTGCAATAATCCCGCTAACGACACTGTCCCCCCTTTGTGCTCTCCCCCTCCCCCCACTTTCCCCCCTGTGTGCTCTACCCCCCCAGTGTCATTCTGTGTCCCCCCTCCAGTGTCCCCCTGTGTGCTCTCCCCTCCCCAGTGTCCCCCTGTGTGCTCTCCCCCTCCACAGTGTCCCCCTGTGTGCTCTACCCCTCCACAGTGTCCCCCTGTGTGCTCTCCCCCTCCACAGTGTCCCCCTGTGTGCTCTCCCCTCCACAGTGTCCCCCTGTGTGCTCTCCCCCTCCACAGTGTCCCCCTGCGTGCTCTCCCCCTCCACAGTGTCCCCCTGCGTGCTCTCCCCCTCCACAGTGTCCCCCTGCGTGCTCTCCCCCTCCACAGTGTCCCCCTGCGTGCTCTCCCCCTCCACAGTGTCCCCCTGCGTGCTCTCCCCCTCCACAGTGTCCCCCTGCGTGCTCTCCCCCTCCACAGTGTCCCCCTGCGTGCTCTCCCCCTCCACAGTGTCCCCCTGCACGCTCTCTCCCCCTCCACAGTGTCCCCCTGTACGCTCTCTCCCCCTCCACAGTGTCCCCCTGTACGCTCTCTCCCCCTCCACAGTGTCCCCCTGTACGCTCTCTCCCCCTCCACAGTGTCCCCCTGTACGCTCTCTCCCCCTCCACAGTGTCCCCCTGTACGCTCTCTCCCCCTCCACAGTGTCTCCATGTGTGCCCCCCCCCCAATATCCCCCTGTGCAGGTGTGGCTTGGGACGCAGGGGGCCCCATGATCTTCTATTGACCGGGGGCCCCATCAGTTGTCAGTCCGCCCCTGGTCATGTTGATTACTATAAGCAACTATTTTCTTTACCTCACATTTTGTAGAAACACTTTAGAAGGTCAACTTTAATTAATAGCTATTATACAGTATTATGTAACACATCATACTTCTAAAAGGAGCAGTGAACCTGTGTTCACATCAGACATCCAATTGTGAATATGCACATTAAAAAATAGCAACTTCTGCTGCGATTGAGCAGAAGTAAACATGGATTCACTTTACTTCACTTTAGTAAATCACCCCACCTGACCCTGGTTTTAGTTACTGAAGACCAAGTGATGCACATTTGCTTACAACACAACCTCCCTGTCATTCTTCTGTGTTACAGTGATGGATTTCACTTCATGAACAAAGTACAATTGGATTATCGCTGAATAAACATGTGCTTAACCTGCGCTGATTAAAAATCCATCTGTTCATAAGCAGCATGGTTTTGAGGAGTTAATGAGAATGTTTTAAACTGTCATTTCCTATAAAGGTATTTTAGTGTTTAACAGGTCTTCAATTTAAGTAATTATCATAAATCATTGTCTAGAAAGAGTCAATAAAAATGATTCTCAGATGTGTGGAATGGCCAAGATGTAAAGATAACTGTACATGATGCTCGGTTATGCTCACTAGGCCCAGACCAACAAGCCCGCTATTATTGCATTTGTCAGATAGGCTGCTGTGTTGATGGGGGTTTGTGATTTCTGTGCTCTCTTCGTCGTGCCTTCTTTGCTCCTATTTTCCTCACACTGATTATTATTATTACTATACAGGATTTATATAGCGCCAACAGTTTACGTAGCACTTTACAACTTGAGGGTACTGATAGTGACAGCTCTTCACACAAGATGACCATAGACACAAGTTTTTTTAGAACAGTTTTCCCACTTAACAGGGGAGCTGCAGTCACACAAGGACAATGGAAGAGGGAGGAGAAAGTTGCATGAAGACAGTACCAGTCAATGTTATTATAAATAGTGATTGCGCAAAATTTTCTAACATAATTGCGTTGAATCTTAAGAACAATTATTGTGGAGTATCGTGCACTGGTCACCGTAACGTATACATAGGCATTTGTTTACTTTAGAACTGATTTTCTCCCCATACAAGTCGCTGAAAATGCAAAAACAGTTTACCACTTAAAGTGGTTGTAAACTCTCCCCAACAACGTTGTCCCATGTAAATCTGCATAAAAAACCCTAATGAACACTGCTTGTAGATATCTCCTTACTTGCTTAGAATTGTTGTAATCCTTTTTGTTCTTTAGAATGACGTCACTGAGCATGCCCAGATCTCCCCTGATTTACGGCACACTCTGTGTACTTGGCTATCTATTATCTGGAATTCCTACAGCACACAACACTAAAATCCCAGGAGACTGCAGAATCATTCAGAGCTTCCTCCTACACCCACTGTGACCATGTGACATCACATGCAGTGTAAACCAGGGCATCGGACTGTATTGCTGCAGTCTTATCAGCTGAAGCTGATAAGACTGACAAAGGCAAACACTAGATAATCGGTAGTAAATATTATGCTATGAAGCTATGAACAGGGAAGCAGGGTTGCCATAAAAACGTTGGATTGAGAAGGAGGCTTGGTTAACAGTACAGGAAGTGCTCAATGTTAGGGGGGCGGAAATACACTCCACTGTGGACTCAGAAAACAATACTTAAGATGGCGCTGCCTAACCCCTGGAAACAAGTTTTTTAAAGTTTCTTTAAACAGTAAGTAATATGCAATTTGGGCTGGATTACAGTGGCTATAGTTTGATAATTACTTATTATAATGGACTAAATGAAAAGAAGCATCAGAGTGGGAGAGTTTACTTCCTCTTTAAGGACCGGAAGGATTTACCGGTTTTTATTTTTTGCACTATAAACAAAAAAAGAGTGACAATTTTGAAAAAAAAAAATATATATATATATTTTTGACTTTTTGCTATAATAAATATTCCCCAAAAAATTAAAAAAACAGAATGTATTCCTCAGTTTAGGTCAATATGTATTTTTCTACATATTTTTGGTAAAAATCGCAATAATCATTTACAAAATAGAGGATAGATTTATGGTATTTTTTTTTTTTTTACTAGTAATGGCGGTAATCTGCGATTATTAGTGGGACTGCAACATTACTGCAGACAGATCAGATAGTTTTGACACTTTTTTGGGACCAGTCACATTTAGACAGCGATCAGTGCTATACAAATGCACTGATTACTGTATAAATTACACTGGCAGGGAAGGGGTTAACACCAGGGGCGATCAAAGGGTTAAATGTTCCCTAGGGAGGTGCTTTCTAACTGTTGGGGGAGGGGACTGATGGAGTAGAGAGAGATCGCTGTTTCTAGGAACAGAAATCTCACTCTACTCCCCTTACAGAACGGGGATCTGTTTGTTTACACTAGCAGATACACGTTTTGCCTCTCTGTGGAGCGAGCGTGGGTGCCTGACAGACATCGAGTCCGCCGGTCCTGCTGACTGGCTCCCCCGCTAGCAAATGTGCACTCTCGCACGCCCATAGATCGCTGTGTAGCCGCCCGCAAATTCACGCAGGAAAGCCAACCTGCCGCAGTACAACTAGGAAGTAGTTAAACTAGCAAAAAGCAGCTCAGTAGGAGTTCAGAAACATCTAAAATGTAAGATTA
Organism: Lithobates sylvaticus; assembly: GCA_028564925.1. NCBI lineage: Eukaryota > Metazoa > Chordata > Amphibia > Anura > Ranidae > Lithobates > Lithobates sylvaticus. The sequence goes on along the minus strand of CM053036.1, from coordinate 83,990,095 downwards.
CTGTATCTGAAAGCATGCTGCATTTGCATTATGGGGATGATATTTTGGAGACTAGCTATAGCTATAGAGAAGAAATGTCGTCGGCACACCAAGGATTCCGCAAAAGGGTTCAAAGCTTTAATTTCAAGGTCACATGGTACACATACGGCAACGTTTTCGGGGCCCTGTGTGGGGCCAATCTTGGTTGCGTTCTGCCGAATGCATTAAGCGCAAACTTTGTGAGTTGTCTCAATAGGACGTATGTCCAATTATTATAAATATATTAATCAGCAAATAAAATAAACATTTTGGATGGTATGTTAAGCAACATTTAAAGCATGTGAATGATAATTTGTTCAATGTTCATTCTTATCTTTCAATGCCATTGCATAGCTTTGTAGCATGGCTTTCACTGCATGGCTTTGTAGTGAAAGTTTGTTTAGAAAATATGACAACACCAAACCAACTCAGTAACAATGTAAAATAACACATAATAATAAACAGCTATACATGACAACTCTTTGGCTTATGTGATTTTTGGGACTTAAATTTGCCATTGGACCTTACAGGCTCAAGGAGTTGTGGGAGGGTTTTCACACACCTACAGCTAAGTCAACAGGTCTCTCTTCCTGTTTCTTTTCCTCTCCTCTGACTGGGGCAGTCAGTCCTGACTGCCCCAGAACAGTTTTCTGCTGTGGACGGGGTGGCATGAGTAGTTTCAGACTGTCAAGGCCATCCCACTCCTAAGGCTGCTTTTACACCTGAGCATTTTCTAGTTCGAAGCCCAAAGCTGCAAAACATCCAAACATAAAAAGTAAATGATTCTCTATGGTGCTTGTTTACAACCGAAAGCTCAAATGCCTGTAGCTCAAAAAAGTTCTGGAGCTTCTTTTGTAGCTCGAATCAGGCAGATTGCAGCATTTTGAGCCCCATTGCATGTTTTTGCACGCACAAATGCATTCTAACTTTTTTTATGCTAATGTAGCACCCTCCAGTGTGAAAATAGTGTAGGTAAATTTATTTTGTTGACTCATGGTAGTTGTGGGAGCTTGTAACTGGGTCGGGTTACTCCAGGTCAGGCTCAAGGGCTCCACAGAGCAGGTCTCTGGTACCTCCCCCTAGTTCTAGAAGCTTGAAAAAGCTTCTAGAAGTTAGTGGACGGAGGCCAGGAGGTCCTGATATGCATACTTGAGGGAATCTGGTCAATCCCCAGGCAGAAGGCCCTGTGGAGCCTGGCAAGCATGGGAGTTGAATGGAACATGGAGTGCTGATGTTGCTGTTGTGAGTCCTGGGATGGGACCCTGGGGCTGGGGAAAGGAAGGAGAGGAAGCATAAGAGCGGGAACTCTTGTGCAGAAGACATCATGGCTGGCTTGGGAGGATCTGAACAGGAGGCATGAACAGAAGTCTTGCCCAGTGCAGCAGGAATCATGGGACACTGCAAGTACCTCAGCACACCCAGGGGCATACGAAGCTAAAGACTGCCAGATGTAGCTTACTTTCACAGGGACAGTGTTGAGCTAAATCCCAATCCCTTGTCCTGGGGCATTCTTCAAAGCAGCCAGGTGGGCTGATAGTATCTGTTTCAAAACTGTGTGAGGATCTACTGAGGAGACACGATACTCCTGTACACAGTTTGGGACTTTGTGCTGTTTCACTAAAGGGGACTGAGAGCTCTTGGTTCATAAAGAACTTTGCCACTGATCCATAGAGACTGCGATTATTCCAGGAGTACAGTGCAGGATTTTAATTTTTGTGTACATAGAGAAGGATGTTGTCCTCATCTGTTGTTCTTCGGGTCAAGTTAAAAAATAATTGTGTAAAAAATATTTAATTTAAATCTAATTTGAGAAATTCCAGCATTGCCATAAAACATCATATATCCGTGACCATTCTTCCCATTTTTTTTCATAACCACATCCTTCAGAACATCCTATAAGACAGAGTGGGTGTCATTTGCAATGCTTACCTTTAACTTTACAACCAAAAAAAAAAAACATAGTGCAGTCTAATCAATGATTGTCTGGTTGCTAGGTACCTAATACATTTTTTTTCTTTTGATAGTGAAGACTATTAAAATGAAATGGAAGAGCCTCAAGGATGCTTATGCACATGACCTCCCAGTCATCTTCTTGAGAGCCAAGTGAAGTTTGGGACTTTAGATGAAGCAAATGAATAGTGGAGTATAAAGTATTAATTTAATAGCATTGATTTAAAAATGTTATAACATTGTTCATTTCATATATATACATGGAATATGCACCAAGGCTAGACATGATAAGTACAAACATGCATAATAATACCTAATCAGAATAGTAGACGTTTTAAATAATAAATATAACATGCAATTGCCAATAGCAACATATCCCAATGCTGGCACGTGCATCCACACGGTAATGTACATCCACCAAATGCTATATGAACAACATCATGGAGTAAAATGGTCGTTGGTAGATGAAGTAGAGTAAAACTCTAAGCGTTTCGTGGGTTTACCCACTCGTCAGGAGCGGATGCGACAGGTATTCCTATAGAATATATTCAAAAATGTAAAGGGTCATGCTCTAGAAAAAAACTCTCAAAAAAGCTTTTATATATGTATGTGTGATTAACCAACGGCACTCAGCAACCCAGGCAGCAGATGCAGCGTGAAATAGCCGTCACGGGGTCGGCCAAGGATACGACACCACCGCAGGAGCTGAGGCGGCATAGTATGAGGACGCAGCAACAGAAAGTGCAAGTATAGGCAAGATATAAATAGAATCACCATGTGACAAAAAAGTGGTGTATGCTGCACAAAGCAGGGGTATCTGGGAATAAAATGTAGTAAAAAATGTATATGAATACAATGATCAATTAATATAGGTAAAAATAGTACTGTTTGTGAGTGAACCCAGTTTAGTTCCACGAGGAGTGATAACAGAAATAAGGGTAGTGCCAGAGAATGTTAGAGTACCTATGTGAGAAAGTAATGGATACATGAAACCTTACGAATATGAACACCTGAAAACCAAAAAAGCCAAGTGAAAGGAACAAATAAATGGTGGACGCAGAGACTAAAGCACCATAGAAGGAGAGGAGAATGAAAAAGAGAAAACAAGGGGAAAGAAAAAGGTCTCAACCAAGAATGAAGACTTACACTGTTGCTGCATCAAAGCACCACCAGCAGACAGTGGCTGGTGTGCAGAGACTCCGGAAGGAAGCTGGTCAATGAGCAGCTCACTTCAATGGGGAGTGTATACTTATGCTGCCAACGCCACGCAAGTGAACCAATGGGGGGAGAGAAGAACGCACCTGAACCGAGTCACCACTCAGCAACAGGTGCGGAAACTCCCCCAGGCGGGGACACAAGATGTTGTTGCTGAACGCCAGCGCGGTGTGGTCATGACTGACGTCACCCGCCCAGCGTAACAGCCGTCACACATGCAGCGTGACACGTGGTGCCGATGTGCAATGGGGCAGACACCCGAGCCTCCCAAACACAGTATGCAGGGGGAGGAGGGGCCCACTGAGCACATCACAGCTCCCGCGATGAAGATAGACCCTAGGCACAACCAAGCGCCAGCCAGTCCACGCAGAGCAAATAGCTGGCCAGGCAGGGAAAGTGTGTTGGGCGTATGGGTGGAGACAGTCCATGTGGGTGCACCAAGACAGCACAGGGAATGCTCTGAAAAACAGAATGCCATGTATAAGACTCACAGATATAAATAAATAGAGAACAGTATGGCTAAATATTAATGAATAACAATGTATAAACCTTAGCAAGAGAACCCTATAAATGAGGGCAAGACCTCACACAGGGATGGCAGGGGAACACTGCCAAACCCAATTATTCAAATGCTTCCATCCCAGTATATATATGTAAATGAGGGGGAGTTGGGACTTTAAATGAGGTACCCTAAGGTGCCTCCATCCCGATAATGAATGAGAGCCAAGGGAAGTTTGGGACTTTAGATGAAGCAAATGAATAGTGGAGGTAAATACTCGAATTTACCTCCACTATTCATTTGCTTCATCTAAAGTCCCAAACTTCCCTTGGCTCTCATTCATTATCGGGATGGAGGCACCTTAGGGTACCTCATTTAAAGTCCCAACTCCCCCTCATTTACTCAGTCATCTTCTTGCTCTTCTTCATCTATTCGAAGGTGAACTAATCAAAGGTGACTAGGTCTGAGATCAGAGGCAAGAGATGGTTTGGAAGTCCGTTTTTTTAAGACCCTGTTCTCCCTTCAAGACAAATCTGATATACAGTAAAATCAGGTAATTGAGTGCAGACAATATATGGCTGGGAGTTCTTTTAGCTTGTGCTTTCCTTGGGGACCCTGATTTTCCAGGAAATCAGAACAGCACCTGATCCCCATTCTGCATATCATGAACCCCAAACCTTAAGTCATAGTTCCTATTTTGCTGGGCTTGAGTTTAAGTGCTTCCATGGCCAGTCTACATAGCTTTTGGTAGATGCAGCTGTTGTCTTATAAAGGGAAATACCAAAGGCTGTAACATACAATAATTCTCTGTGCTATTGTAGACATGGACAACTGTTGAGCAGTGCCTGCTACTAATGCTGTTTTTTTCTCCTCTGTAAGTGTATGAAACATACTCAGGAGAATGTGATTAAATTGCTCAAACTTTGGGTGTCCTTGTGGGTGGGTAATGGAACCCCAGCATGTCTATCAATATCCTAATGAGTCTACTACCTTCATATGGTTGAATGGTTTGAGGTAACCCATTGGATGAAGAATTTCTCTGCCAGGACTTTGGCCATGGTTGAGGCTCTTTGATCTTTCATCAGGGACACCCGTGTATAATGGGTAAAGTGGTTGGTCACTACGAGGATGTTTTGTTGTCCACTCATGTTGGACTTCAAGCACGTGGCAATAGCTCTCAACTTTGGTCTTCATGCAGGGCTAGTATTACCAGTTCCTGACCAGCTTGAATGTTCTCTCTGGTCTCAGGTCACTGCAGTTCTATTCATGGTTCTTCACTGAGTAGAACTGCAGCTTTCTGTACCTGTACTGAACAGGTGCAGATGAGTTCTTCACTAAGCTTTCCACCAGCTTCACCACATTCATGGAAAAGGAGGAAGATATCCTGAGGTACCCTATGGCGTGGAGACTGCAGCATCAACCCCTGCCCTGGGTCAGGCAGTCTCTGACTTGGACTTTCTGAGCAGCTCGCTAGTGAGTTCAGATAGATTACCCACACCTGAGTGTCACTTGTCAGATGTAGTCTTGCACCTTGGAAGCAGGTTAGCATGTCTTTTCTCCACTCTAACAGTGCATATGTGTGAGAGATGTCCCAATCTAGCTTTGTGTCTAGTACAAACACTTGATGGTCATATGCTAAGGCTGCACTGCTCTGCTGATCTGCTCCTTCATGCAGACATCACTGGGGATGTCTGTTATTAAACTCAGCCTTAATTGTCTATTTAGCTAGCTCTTCACATCACTTGTCAGCAATGACTGGGTCCATACTGCTGGCCCATTTCACACTTCCAGGCATACTCATCACTGTGCACATGGGTCAGAAGGATTCTGGATGATGCCCCTATGTGTAGTTCTCCCCACTAAGGAGCCACTGGTCCTTCTGCTATCTTTCAGTGGTGACCCATTCTGAACTAGACCCAAACTCACCAACACTCCAGTAGCATAAAGTGGGCTTCATTGATGACCAAATAAAAGCCCTGCAGAAAAAGGTTTGCGAAGGCTCTATGGTAACACCAGCCAACTCAATAACAATCCCAAGAATTAGACACAGTAATAAACAGCTATACAAGACAACTATATGGCCTAGCTGGGATTTTTGGACCCTGACTATGCCACTGGCCAGTGGAGGGTTAAACACAGTCTGCCAGTATTGGAGCTTAGAAACACATTGGAGCACTCTGCATTCATTAATACATAAAGGTGTATTTTTAAATGCTGGCAATGTAAGTACCTGTATATAGCTTGTCATCAGCACCTTGCAATCCGTGCTGCAATCCCCCTCTCTTTTTTTGTTAATTTTTGGGGGTTGTTGGGAACTCACCTAGTTGTGTTCATGGACTTTATACTGACTTCCTGGTGCTCTCCACCCTCATAAACCATATACATATATTCAGATAAAAAAAGAAACATGGTATAGCAGGGACAGTCTTGTCTACTTCAACAAATCTGGCAACATAGGGAATTAGCACTTTTCTGCCAAGGATGATTTAACCAGCGAGAACAGGCCGTCATTGGCACTGATGTAAACTTACAGACAAGGTGTGTGCACAGATGCTGAGTGATCTGCCGCGGTTCACTGGCAATGGTAAATAAACCATATCATTCACCGGGTATAAAGCCTGGATTTAGATACGGGGAATGCAGACAGCGTTGATATGACAAAAATAATGACACAGCATTTTAGGAAAGCACTCTGAGACGGATATTTACAATGCAGGGACCGCCCATGCAAAATATGCACAAATTGCATTAATATGAGAGAAATTTACAATTACCGTACTATGCATTTGCTATTGATAGTCATCTGCACGTGCAATAAATTAGCAAATATAATTGTTGAAGTGTAACTGAAGTCTTGTTTATGATAGACTGCAAGAAGGCTATTATCGCAGAAGAGACATGCAATGGTCCTGCTGCAATAATATGCAGTAGCTCCTGCACATGCACAGGAGTTACTTCATCCTTTGCCGGCCATTGTAGATGGCCGAAGACTGGCACACAGAAGAAAATGCCAGAGCCGACATGGGACAGGGACCCTTGGAGGAAAGCTAAATAAGGATCACTGTAGTTCTGATTTCATTCTGGAGGTTGGTAAATAAAGGGCAAAGTAGAAAAGAAAAATGAGAATTGTTTCTCCCTAACTAAAGCAGTAGTGTCCTGCTGTAAGAATCTAGGTACTGACACATTAAGAATCTCCCAATTAGAGACAATTAGACTGTTCATGTCGCAAGGGAGTTTTCCCCAGAACTTGAATGAGGTAAAGCTCTACTGACTTCCATCATCTCATCATCTGCATGCAAACAAGCTGGTGTTTTTTTTAATTTTCCTTGTGAATGAACAGTGTTTTGTCAGTAACACTTTCTCTTTTCATGCTGTTAATTCTTTGTTTCCGGGTTATTGCATAATGGGTTCCATGCAACGCTTTAATCACTATTCCCAGTTCTCTCTCTACATTTGTTTCATAGTCCAATTTATATGTCTGTCTTTTCACACTTGGCCCTATCTGTTCAGAGTCACCAATGTTTATTCATTCATGGCAGCAGCACCTTTTTTTTTTTATATAATAATTATACATAATGCATTCATTTTATAGACACTTTTGGAGCCACTACTTTGTACCACTAGAGACTCTAACATGGAGACTCTCATCCTCCTGGGGAATTGTATGTATCATTTTTTTCTGCGGGTCTCTATCACCACAGTT
>CM053036.1:83926483-83982210 GCA_028564925.1 Lithobates sylvaticus | reverse complement strand
CATGTGCACGAGGTTAGAACTGCACAATTGTCTAAAATAACTTTGTATGCTGTAGCATTTAAAGCATCCTTCCCTAATACCACGTACACACGAGCGGACTTTTCGACGGACTAGGTCCGACAGTCTTTCTGACGGACTTTCGGCGGAGTTCCGACAGACTTTCCGAATATACGGACTTGGCCACACACAATCACACTAAGGTCCGACAGATTCGAACGTGATGACGTACGACTGGACTAGAATAAGGAAATTCGTAGCCAATAGCTGCCCTTGCGTTGTTGTTTGCCCATCGGACTAGCATACAGACATGCGGATTTCTCGATAGGAACTGGGTCCGGCGGAGTTCCGGCAGAAAAATTTGAAACATGTTCTATTTCTAAAGTCCGTCACATTTTTCGACAGCAAAAGTCAGATGGAGCCCACACACGATCGAATTGTCTGACGTATTTGCTCCTTGCTGTCAAAGTCGGCTCGTGTGTACGCGGCATTAGAAGAGTGCAGGCTGTTATATATTGGGTGCAACTCCATATTAATAAACAAATATAGCAGAGTGATAAATACTGGAAAAAAAATAAACATCAGTGAAACAATACAGTGCAATATTCCAATATATAATAGAATAATTATAATATTGAAAAAGCGCAAACACAACCCACACCCCAAACAATCATTTGTGCTCAGAAAACATCCTACAGAAAATACTGATTCAATAAAGTAATTTATTTTTACTTGTAAACCCAAGAAACCTTACCAGATGTAAGTGACCTCTCTTTTTAAAATAGGTCCTAAATCACCAAATAGGTGGATCAGAATACAACTAGGCACCTCTTTCAACCAGATTTTATAAAATAAAAATATAGGACGTTTTAAATTATCATGATGCTGGTAATAATAATACAATCATAACTTGCTGAACATTACATCATAAAAATAGAGTATTATGAAAGGTAATGCCTAATGAATCCCCTAGGCTTGATTTAATAAGTAGGCTTTCAGGGCTATCCAGGACTGGATCCTCTTGGACTGAAGTAAGTGGAAAGTTTTGCAGTGCCAAAGCTAAATGTGAGATACACCATCTTATATCACTTTAGAAGGAGATGAGGAATAGACAGACTTCTTCTGGCTACGTAAGGGAAGGAACGAATCAGGATATGGAGGTGCAGTTTTTGTTTGGATAGTTGGTGTTTTTAATTACCAAAAAGTTTTCAAATACCTAATAATGTTGAGAATTAAAGTACTGTGTGCCCAATTTTTGTGGCAGCCAATGCATGGTGCTATGAAGTTAGTTATTGGAGTTTTTATGGAAGCCAATGCATGGTGTTGAGAATTAAGTTATTGAGTGTATAGTGCGAGGTTTGGTAAAAGTCAGTGCGTGGTGTTAAGAAATTAGGTATTTGTTGTAAAGCAGGTGTTATTTGTGGAAGCCAATGCATGGTGTTGAGAATTGAGGCACTGTGTGAATATCAGGGGGTTCTCTACTGTAAATGTGGCAGGCCCTTTTCTGGTAACTTACTGCAGCCCACAAGTATGCAAAGTCTTGGAGGTGTCTGTGCTGAAATCTGGCAGTGGCCCAAAAGTGGAAAAATTTACATTTGACAACAGCTGACTCCTGCGGTCTAATTGTCAAAATTCCGTCAAGCATTGCTCCAAGGTTATATCCAGAATCAGACTACTGCAAGGATCTTCCACATCAGTGTTCTGTTTCAAATGTCACTTTATGCATTGACATACCTCCTCAGACCCAGTATGTACGGACAGTATGTTCCCCTGCTGATTTGGCAATATTCACAGGCAGCTTAGAGGCTGGTACAGAAACCGGCCAACATTAGGCCTGTGTGTATGGCAGCCTGTCTGTCAGAAGCCAGCTGAACGTCCGGCTTCTGCCAAAGGGGCATGCCAAAAAAACATCTACTGATCAGTATCTGTTAGCTGAAAGTGTGATCTGGTGTGTGGGGGGGGGGGGGTAGAGGCTGTCCCTTTGTCAGAACAAAATAGCTCAGTAGGGAGATTGCTGTACTAACTATCTGATTCCTGAGCACCTCAGTTTTATTTTTTGTTTATTGCACTGGGTTAAATAAAAAAATACTGATACCAGGCTTTACTCTTCAGTAGGACACATACATTGTATCCAGTACAATTTTACACCATCTAATTGCAGTACATAGGATGCTTTTCAATTCTTTTGAAGTGTAAGAAGGCAATGACTTTCCTAAGCCATCTCTCTGCAAATAACTAACTAACTGATTGAGGGAACATGGAAGAACATGGGGATGTCTAGCTAGTACTGGACTAACTACAGTGGTGTGAAAAAGTGTTTGCCCCTTCCTCATTTCCTGTTCCTTTGCATGTTTGTCACACTTAAGTGTTTCGGAACATCAAACCAATTTAAACAATAGTCAAGGACAACACAAGTAAACACAAAATGCAATTTGTAAATGAAGGTGTTTATTATTAAAGGTGAAAAAAAATCCAAACCATCATGGCCCTGTGTGAAAAAGTGATTGCCCCCCTTGTTAAAACATACTATAACTGTGGTTGTCCACACCTGAGTTCAATTTCTCTAGCCACACCCAGGCCTGATTATTGCCACACCTGTTCACAATCAAGGCATCACTTAAATAGGAGCTGCTTGACACAGTAAGGTCCACCAGAAGATCCTTAAAAGCTACACATCATGCCGAGACCCAAAGAAATTCAGGAACAAATTGAGAAAGAAAGTAATTGAGAGCTATCAGTCTGGAAAGGGTTATAAAGCCATTTCCAAAGCTTTGGGAATCCAGCGAACCACAGTGAGAGCCATTATCCACAAATGGCGAAGACATGGAACAGTGGTGAACCTTCCCAGGAGTGGCCGGCCGCCCAAAATTACCCCAAGAGCTCAGCGACGACTCATCCAAGAGGTCACAAAAGACCCCACAACAACGTCCAAGGAACTGCAGGCCTCACTTGCCTCAGTTAAGGTCAGCGTTCATGCCTCCACCATCAGGAAAAGACTGGGCAAAAATGGCCTGCATGGCAGAGTTCCAAGGAGAAAACCACTGCTGAGCAAAAAGAACATCAAAGCTTGTCTCAATTTCTCCACAACACATCTTGATGATCCCCAAGACTTTTGGGACAACATTCTGTGGACCGATGAGACAAAAGTGGAACTCTTTGGAAGGTGTGTGTCCAAGTATATCTGGCGTAGAAGGAACACTGCATTTCAGAAAAAGAACATTATACCAACAGTAAAATATGGTGGTGGTAGTGTGATGGTCTGGGGCTGTTTTGCTGCTTCAGGACCTGGAAGACTTGCCGTGATAAAAGGAACTATGAATTCTGCTGTCTACCAAGAGATCCTGAAGGAGAATGTCCGACCATCTGTTCGTGTACTCAAGCTGAAACGAACTTGGGTTCTGCAGCAGGACAATGATCCTAAACACACCAGCAAGTCCACCACCGAATGGCTGAAGAAAAACAAAATGAAGACTTTGGAGTGGCCTAGCCAAAGTCCTGACCTGAATCCTATTGAGATGTTGTGGTATGACCTTATAAAGGCCGTTCATGCTCGAAAACCCTCTAATGTAACTGAATTAGGACAATTCTGCAAAGATGAGTGGGCCAAAATTCCTCCAGGACGCTGTAAAAGCCTCATTGCACGTTATCGCAAACGCTTGGTTGCAGTTGTTGCTGCTAAGGGTGGCCCAACCAGTTATTAGGTTTAGGGGGGCAATCACTTTTTCACACAGGGCCATGATGGTTTGGATTTTTTTTTCACCTTTAATAATAAACACCTTCATTTACAAATTGCATTTTGTGTTTACTTGTGTTGTCCTTGACTATTGTTTAAATTGGTTTGATGTTCCGAAACACTTAAGTGTGACAAACATGCAAAGGAACAGGAAATGAGGAAGGGGGCAAACACTTTTTCACACCACTGTAGCACTAAACAGAAGGGGAGAACAGATGGAAAAAACAAAATCACATAGTAAATAAGTTGTAGTGGTCTAAAACCGCTACTAGATGTCAGCTTACTATTGAACAATAACAACCTGATGAAATTCAATAAAACACAGAAAAAATACATGTAAGTTGGATAGAACATTCAGTCCAGTTTACAGATGCAAAATGTATATTTTTTTGGTCACGTGTAAGCCAACTACAATCAAAACTTCGAACTCTGAAAAACTGAATTCAGTAATTTACCTTGGTTTAGACTATTAATTCACAGGTAGCTGAATATGTGCAGTACATGGTGTATTACACGCACAGCACATAGCACAAGAAAGACCAAGATACTCACTTGATATATTACATACACAGGACATAGCAGAGTAACGAGGTCATGGCGAGGTACTCTTCCATTTTTTTTTTTTAATAGCACTAGAAAATTATTGGAGAAAATCAAAACAGTGTTACTAAGTGTAAATGGTTAGGATGAAAGCAGTAGTTGGATCAGACAACTGGTCACCTGAAAGGCTGCTGGATTGAGACCACATCAAAAAGCTACAGGAGAAGCTTTAAACTGAAGACTGGTCAAGCTGTCATCTTCTGAAGCAATATGCAACAATTATTGCAGCAGTAAACTAAATTAGAATCTACTCTTTGTGTGCATGCCCCTAGGTGAACAGAGCAATTTTGTAAGTAGGTGCATTTTTGGGGTTCTGTAATTTTGGCAGAGAGTGGAGAGAAGGCATTAAATAGAAGAATGAGGGTGGGAAGCAGAGGGAGTTTATAAAGGAAGAGAAGACTTGAGGGTGGACATTGAGTTATCAATTGTATTGAACTGTAAAAAGTATTGAAAAAGCCAAAGTGTAAAGAGCAATAATGAATGCTCAGATACAATAAAAATCAGCTCCAGATTAAATTATCATCCATCTTGGATCTCCTTAAAGGCTAAATTCACCTTTTTTTTTTTTTCTAAATTCCAGCTTCCCTGTGTATCAATATAAGCATTTATGTACTTTTTTTGTAAAAATATCAAAGCTTTCCATAAAATCTACAGACGCGTACCTTACTGTCCTCCATCCATGATTCCAAACGTTTCTGTTGCTTCTGTCTTACGTCCTTACAGACTGTAGGTCATGACACATGAAGGAGTTGACAAGCTGACCTCATTAGCACACACCCTGAATCATCCACCCACTCATTCCCAGATGCATGATTTTTAAGTGAAATGCAATTAATTAGTGATCACCCTTCTCACTAAATACACAATATACAATCAGATTGCATAGTGTATGGCCATCTTTATACAAGTACATAGGAGGGAGTGGACAGAAACACTCAGCTGTCAACCCCGTTCACAACTCTGCAAAGTGGGAATTTGCATTCCCACATGCATTTTCATTTTTTTTTTGCGAGGGGGAAGGCATTTTGGAGCATTTTCCCTAATCACACATAGGGCAGCCCATTCACCTGAATAGGCTGCCCTACACACAGCTATCACCCCAAAGAAGCTTCAGAACTTTTTTTTACTGCAATTTTTGGTGCAGCGCATTTCTGAAATTCAAGGAAACACACAGATGTGAATGGAGCCTCATTGTTCTTGTGTTAACACACCAATTTCACTTTCAGGCTCCATTCACATCTAGCATAGTGGTAGTGAACGTTTTGTGGCTCGTTTTTCCTGTGACATGCATGGCACACATTTTGCCATGTGAAAAAACGAGTAGCAAATGGAGTAAAAAACATGCAACACTCAAAACGCCAACATGTCCCATAAGCCACATATAGTACAGCCATTTAAATCAGCAGGCTGCCCTATACATGACACAGGAAAAACGAGCCACAAAATGTTCGCTCAGCGGGGGTGCCATGAACGGTGGTTGCAATGACTGCCAGCCACGAGCGATCGCGGGCACGAGAGGCAAAACAGGGACTTGTGTCTGTGTGTGTAAACATACACATCCCAGTTCTGTGAGGAGAGGAGAGAGATATTGTGAGTTCCTACGAGCTGGGAAACACGATCTGTCATCTCCTATAGTCAGTCCCATCCCCACAGTTATAACACACACATAGGAAACACAGTTAACCCCTTGATAGCCCCTTAGTATTAACCCCTTTCCTGCCAGTGACATTTGTACAGTAATCAGTGCATTTTTATAGCACCGATCTTTGTATAACTGTCAATCAACCCAAAAATGTGTCAAAAGTGTCCGATGTGTCTGCCATAATGTCACAGTCTCCATAAAAATCACAGATTACTGCCATTACTAGTAAAAAAAAAATAATAATAATAAAAAGGCCATAAATCTATCCCCTATTTTTTAGACGCTATAACTTTTGCGCAAACCAATCAACATACACTTTTTGCGATTTTTATTACCAAAAATATGTATAATGCGGCGTACACACGGTCGGAATTTCCGATGGAAACAGTCCGATGGGAGCTTTTCATCGGATTTTCCGACTGTGTGTATGCCCAACGGTCTTTTTCTGTCGGAATTTCCGACGGACTTTGAATTGAGAACCTGTTCTCAATTTTTCCGACGGAAAACCTTTCTATCGAATTTTCCGATCGTGTGTATGCAATTCCGACACGTAAAATTCCGGCGCATGCTCGGAAACAATTCGACGCATGCTCGGAAGCATTAAACTTCCCTTTTATAGTGCTTTCGAACGTGTTTTATGCCGCTGTGTTATTGACCAACGGAATTTGGTGTGACCGTGTGTAGGCAACACAGCTTGAGCGGAATTTCGTCGGAAAAACCGGCAGAGTTTTTTCCGGCGAGAATACCGATCGTGTGTACGCGGCATTAGAATACATATCGGCATAAACTGAGGAAAAAAATTAGCTTTTTTTTAAAAAAAAATGGGGCTTTATTTTACAGCAAAAAGTACAAAATATTGTGTTTTTTTTTCAAAATTGTCGCTCTTTTTTTGTTTATAGCGCAAAAAATAAAAACCGCAGAGATTATCAAATACCACCAAAAGAAATCTCTATTTGTGGGAAAAAAAAGGACGTCAATTTTGTTTGGGTACAGCATCGCACGCAATTGTCAGTTAAAGCTATGCAGTGCCGTATCGCAAAAAATGGCCTGGTCATTGAGCAGCCAATTCTCCCGGGGCTGAAGTGGTTAAAGTGTATGTCAGTGCGTAATAAAAAATGCATTACATGTCTGCAAAACATACACATTTTGCTATGTTTTATCTCTTTAAAGCTCCTACAAGTACAACAATATAAATGATATCCTAATTTCTTCTTATAAATGACACCACATGCCTTTTTGTAGACTGAAAGACTTGGTATCAGCTCTGTTAGTCTATTGTTAAACTACTGAATCCGACCCTCCCTCCTTATATTTACAGCATAGGGACGAATCGTTCTGTAGAGCAAGATAAGAACTGGGAAGACTCCTTGCCTCCTTGGCCCAGGAAACTACAACAGCTCCGAATTCCTGACATGATCAACAGGCTTTTTTTTGCACCTAAACAGATGTAAGAGGGGTTCATTATTATGGTTTACATGCATATTAAATTGTATATGTATAAACTGGTACCTGAGGATATTTAAAAACATGTTAACGCTTGTATGGCAGTTCTCTTTACAACTGATGTAGGTGGGAGCGTTTGGTATGGTGTCTGCATTATATCACACAGAAGAATGGGCTCCATTTTTCTGCTGTACTGTCTGTATGTCACACCTTAAGTACTATTTTTATTCATCCAAAATCAATTTGTCACAACTTCTGCTCTTGTCTTTGTTCATGGCCTTCAGGAGTTGTCTACCCATGCCAAATTTTAGGTTTTTAAAATTAGTGCCAAGTTTAACACATAGGGTGTTAGATTAGCACATTTTGCACAAGTGCGCCGGACTAAGTGTGCCGGACTTTCCAGCGGAGGTCCGCTGGACTTTCCGAACGTGTGGACTTGCCCACACACGCCCAGACTTTTCCGGCAGACAATCCACCAGAGTTTTGGCGGAAGTCCACGGGACTTTTGAAATTAACGGACTTGCCCCACACACGGAGTAAAGTCCATTCATTTAGAACGTGACTCCAGGTAGACAGGACTAGCGAAGGAAGTCAATGCCGCCGCCGCTAGCCCTGTCACCTTGTATGGATTTAAAGGGGAATTCCTACGCCAAAAAAACGTTGTGGGGGTCCCCCCAAATCCATATCAGACCCTTATCCGAGCACGCAGCCCTGCCGGTCAGGAAAGAGCCGTACCAGGCCGTGTACCCTCAACATGGGGGGTCCCCACCCCCTTTCCTGACCGGCTGGGCTGCATGCTCGGATAAGGGTCTGATATGGATTTGATTTTTAAATCCATACCAGGTGATGGGGCTAGCGAGGTGTCAATGACTTCCTTCGCTAGTCCCGTCTAGCTGGAGTCACGTTCAAATTGAACGGACTTTACAACGTGTGTCGGCAAGTCCATTCATTTCAAAAGTCCCGCGGACTAGCACACAGACGGCGGGATTATCCGCCGGACAATTTTAAGTCAAAACTTCAAACTAAGTCCGCTGGACTTTTGGGAAGAAAAAGTCCACCGGAGTCCCACACACGGTCGGATTGTCTGGCGGAAAATCCCACCAGAAAGTCCGATCGTGTGTACGCGGCTTTAGAAACAAAGTTCAAAAATGTGTGTTTTTCAAAAGTGCAAAAATGCTCCAATTCTTCTGTGCCGTTCTCCCCTCCTATGTGCCCTCACTCACCAACTTTGAGGTTTAAATGCGCCTATTGATAGGGAAATAATCCCCCAACCCTTGGAAAAATGTATTTCTGACTTTTTGAGATCGGTTTCCCTACCCACACTATCGCAGTCAGATCTCCTGCAATTAAACTGATCAAAAGCTTGTCACGCAATAAATCCCCAGGCCCAGATGGTTACTCCTCAGAGTACTACCAATTCTTTAGCTCCATTCTATCACCCTATCTAACACAGATCTTTAATGCCGCCATGTCCAGAGCTCAGTTGGTAGCCACCATAGTTACTATGCCCAAACCGGGCAAGTAACCGAATGTACCCCCAGAATTTTAGGCTAATTTCATTATTGAATATTGATGTGAAAGTATACAGTTAGCCAATGGATTGGCAAAAATCCTACCATACTTGATAAAACAAGATGAGGTCAGGTTTGTAGCTGGATGCCAAACAACGGAGGCCACTAGAAGGATGGTGAACCTTCTTCACATGATAGAACCTAAGAGACTTCTCTGCTTCTCACTTTAAATGCAGAGAAGACCTTTGATAGAGTACACTGGGGCTAGCTCTCCAGGGTGCTAGATAAATTTGGCCTACATGGCCCAATACAAACAGCTATCTCTGCCCTATACGCTTCCCCCTCGGCACATGTTTTTTCGGAAAGGATGTTCTTCAAAAACTTCAAAATATCAAATGGGATGAGACAGGGGTGGCCCTTGTCTCCACTGACCTTTGTCCTCCTAATGGAGCCCTTGGCGGAATAAATTAGGATACAACCTAATATCTGAGGAATTCAATTGCAGAGTATACAGCATACCATTACACTATATGTGGATGACGTTATACTGATGCTATCTAACCCAGCTATCTCCTTACCAGCAGCTCATGTTTAGTAAAGTTGCATACTACAAATTCAACGCCTCCAAATCCAGTGTAATGGGCATAGCGATTAAACTTAGTTTACAAACCGCCTTACAATGTACATTACCATATCCTTGGACCTAAGGCCCATTGCAATACTTAGGCATCCAGCTAACACCATCATGTGTAGATCTATATAAGGCAAATTACACTACTCTTATCACTAACATACAACAAGAGATGTCTAAAATTAAAAAAATTCTATCTTTCATGGTCTGGCCACCTAGAATCCTATAAAATGCTGATATTACCAAACATTCTGTATTATTTTAGAGCACTCCCAATCCCGATGCCTTCCACTTTCTTTACAAACATGCAAAAACTACTATCTGATTTTGTGTGGGACGGTGGCGAAGCGAGATGCAACCCCCAGATACAATTGAGACATAGGATGTTGGGAGGCATGGGGATTCCGATACTAAAAGACTACTATATGGTTAGCCTATTAGATCAGATTAGATACTGGTTTGTAGGATCGAACCATTGGTGCTGGAATATGCCTGGTTATATCCAAAATCACATCATTCCCTTCTTATGGCCACAAAATTCCTTCACAGAGGGAAAATTACTGACCATCTGACCATTCAGGCTTCTCTTCAGGCCTGGGAGTAACTAAGACAAAAAGGTGATCCCACTCAACCGAGCCTGGATATTCCAATTCCTTTAGAATCCCTCACAGAAATCACAGATCTCTCTTTGACCACATTCAAAATCTAGCAGATATATTCTTAGATGGTAAATTAATGCCCTTTACTGAAGTAACTAAGAAATTTCATCTTTCGAAAAAAGAATTCTACACATAAGCTCAAATTTTCTCCCTTTGCCAACAGTTGCCAAGCACCTACCTTACAGTGCCTAAAAAGATATGGAACTTTTGGCAATCTGGAGATCCCAAATTAAAAGGGATTAATTTATTCTACAACATTATTCAATCCAAAATGGTCGTTTCCAAGCCAAATCCCTTCCAAATCCCTTCACAAATAGGAACAAGAACTAGGGAAAAATTTCTCTGACCAAAAATGGATTAGTGCAATCAGATGCAATTACCAATATTCACAATGTTCCAACTACTGGCAACTAGCGCAAACCTTTCATTTGTGCTGGCATTATACCCCATGCATAATGGCAAAATTTTCTAAATCCAATACCATTATCTGTTGGAGAAATTGTGGAGAGGTTGGAACCTTAACTCATATGGTCTGGTCCTGCCATCACTTCTGATCAGAGATATTTAATTTGATGTCATCTGTTACTGGTTTCCTCATTAAACCAAACATTGAGCAGGCTATGCTCAGTAACAAGATGTCTCTTTTCCTTGTTTCAATGTGCTCAATTGCCATGCACATCATTTTTGCTGCACGCTTGGCAATAATGCACAGTTGGAAAACTAAATACCCAGTTTCAGAGAGCCTTTAGAGATGGGAAGCTCAATAGATATAACCTAAACTAGTCTATCTGGGTCTCAAAATACAATCAGACTTAAAACTGAAGAAGTATATCTGTTGGTATACGAAATGAGTTTGTGTTCTCTCTTTACGTTTCTCAATCAAATGTTTGCTGTAGATGTAACCTTATATAATGTACATATGACTTTGTGGCTCAATTTTTGTTTTGCATACTATCAACCAGTGAGATATTGTTACTCATCATTACTTACTGTATGTAAAACTATTAAGCATTGCTTATAAACAGGTACCCATCCCCCCTGAAAGGTGCCACATGTGGCACCGTGGTGGGGGAAGACAGGTAAGCAGAAGTTCCACTTTTGAGTGGAACTTCGCTTTAAAGATAAATGGAAAAGGTATCTTGTCAATTTATTTAGCCAGGGGGAAATGGACAGAACCAGTACATGAAATGGTTATATACTATATCATTGTCATACTGTATATCACTACTAACACACACATTCCCCTAAATATTGATGAAAAAATAATCTAGAAAATCAAATAAGATGTTCGCAATATTTTCTGGTCCTTTGTGGCCCGGGCACAAAAAAAAAAAAGGAGGAAATAAATTACTTTGTTGTGATAACTGCTAGATTTTAACGTAAGACTTTTGGAATCAATAATTGGCTGAGTAGTCTCATAGTTACAGCTGTGCGTGAATTCTGAGAACTATAATTGGCTAAGGATTCTGGGAATTGTAACCATCTGAGGATTCTAAAGTACACAACAACAGCAACAAAAGAATGGATTCTTCGTATCTATGTTTGAACCTGGAGCTTAGTTTGCCAGAAACCCACCTAAAGCCCGAGGGCCCCCAATATAAAGTAAAATTATTTGGTTAAAATACAAGTCCACGCAGATAAAGCAGCATTGCCCAAAGAGTGTAATTAGTGGTAAGAAAATCTCATCAAATCCACTCTGGTGGAATGGAGTGGACAGAGACTTGCTTCCTTAGCAATCCACTCAGGTCCTTTGAACACCTCACTAGTGGGCACATAAAATTATAGAGTGGCATTATCTTCTTTGATGTTGTTACCATGCTTCATATGAAAAGTATGACACTTATCTGTGTGACTGAAATAAAGGTACCTAAAATTAAAAAAGTCAGAATAAATAAGTAAAATAAAATGTCAAAAAATCATTTTAAAATGAGAATATATAAAAAAAAAAAAGTAATATACTTGCAAACACATAACATATATAACCAGCAAATACAATCAACACACAAGCAAAACAAACTAATTTTAGAGATACATCACAAAAAATTTGAAATATTGAATATTTTTGTGTTATATTTATAGATTTATGTATCTTCTTACTTAAAGTAGTATTAAACCCAAAAGCAAACATTTATTAGATTGCAGCTTACCAATTCTTAGATGGGATCGCTGTTTTGGTTTTGTTTGAGGCTTTCTTTCTTTTATTTTTATCTTGTGATTTGGCCAATAAGTCTGTTTTTTTAAAGATTAACAATGCTGTTGTCCAAAGGTGCCCCTGTACTCATTCATCTAGAGTGGGGCCACTACAGCAGGTGTGTTACTGGCCAGTAGGGATGAGCCGAACACCCCCGGGTTCGGTTCGAACCAGAACCTTCGAACGGACCGAAAGTTTGCGCGAATTTTCGAACCCTATACGTTATAATGGACGCGAACGTTCGAAATCAAAAGTGCTAATTACAACGGCCAATATGCATGTTAATGTCATAAAACAGGTTTGGGGACCCGGGTCCTGCCCCAGGGGACATATATCAATGCAAAAAGAACTTTTAAAAACTAACGTTTTTTCGGGAGCAGTCATTTTAATGATGCATAAAGTGAAAAAAAAAAAAAGTGAAATTTTCCTTTAAATATGGTACCTGGGGGGTGTCTAAAGTATGCCTGTGAAGTGGCATGTGTTTCCCGTGTTTAGAACTGTCCTTGCACAAAATGACATTTGTAAAGGAAAAAAAGAAGCCATTTAAAACCACTTGCGGCTTTAGGTTTGTTCTTAAGTAGAATCTGAACAGGTACATTATGAAGTGTAGCTCCATCCCAAAAAAATCTATTTTTAAGCTTTTTGGAGAACATAGGGAGGGGTTATCACCCCTGTAACATTTGCTGTCTTTGCACATCTGTTCAGAACATGTCACCTCACTTTCCGTCCCAATGACAAATGTTTTTGGAAAAGTGGGGTTTTAATTGAAACAAGGATTGGTGATAAAGTATCAGTAGAGAGGAGATACCTTTTTCCCAAATTAAATCTAACAGGATAGAATTTCCCTTCCTAGGGGTAGATTTCCTCTCACTTCCTGTTTTTCTCTTTCCATTTGCAAGTAGGAGTCGTTTGTAAGTTGGATGTTTGAAAGTAGGGGCCTGGCGTATATACTCTGCAGAAATTTGCCCTATTAGATGTTGGTGTAGCCACAAGACTGGTGGGCACAGGAATGGGCCCTGCTATGAGTTAATAGATCAAGATTTGTAATTGCATGCACCTGTTGAACAGGGCAGAAAATTGGGGGGGGTGGTGGTGGTGGTGGACGGTGTTGCCACAAGACTGTAAGCTCTCACAGTTACTGTTGGTGGGCGCAGGAATGGGCCCTGCTGTGAGTTATTAGATCAAGATTTGTAATTGCAAGCACCTGATGAACAGGGCAAAAAAATTGGGCCTTTGGCGGTGGTGGTGGACGGTGTTGCCACAAGACTGTAGGCCCTCACAGTTACTCTTGGTGGGCGCAGGAATGGGCCCTGTTGTGAGTTATTAGATCAAGATTTGTAATTGCAAGCACCTGATGAACAGGGCAGAAAAATTGGGCCTTTGGCGGTGGTGGTGGACGGTGTTGCCACAAGACTGCAGGCCCTCATAGTTACTCTTGGTGGGCGCAGGAATGGGCCCTGCTGTGAACTATTAGATCAAGATTTGTAATTACCCGCCCCTGTTAAACAGGGGCTGAAAAATTGTGCCTTAGGCACTGGTGCTGGTGCCACAACACTGCAACCCGGCCCTCACAGATACTGTACTTGGAGCACAGCAGTCACACGTGTTGCGAAGCATTTTTTTAAAAAATTGTAAGTACCCGCCCCTGTTAAACAGGGGCTGAAAAATTGTGCCTTAGGCACTGGTGCTGGTGCCACAACACTGCAACCCGGCCCTCACAGATACTGTACTTGGAGCACAGCAGTCACACGTGTTGCGAAGCATTTTTTTTAAAAAATTGTAAGTACCCGCCCCTGTTAAACAGGGGCAGAAAAATTGTGCCTTAGGCACTGGTGCTGGTGCCACAACACTGCAACCCGGCCCTCACAGATACTGTACTTGGAGCACAGCAGTCACACGTGTTGCGAAGCATTTTTTTTTAAAAAATTGTAAGTACCCGCCCCTGTTAAACAGGGGCAGAAAAATTGTGCCTTAGGCACTGGTGCTGGTGCCACAACACTGCAAACCGGCCCTCACAGATACTGTACTTGGAGCAAAGCAGTCACACGTGTTGCGAAGCATTATTTTTAAAAAATTGTAAGTACCCGCCCCTGTTAAACAGGGGCTGAAAAATTGTGCCTTAGGCACTGGTGCTGGTGCCACAACACTGCAACCCCTCACAGAGACTGTACTTGGAGCACAGCAGTCACACGTGTTGCGAAGCATTTTTTTAAAAAATTGGAAGTACACGCCCCTGTTAAACAGGGGCTGAAAAATTGTGCCTTAGGCACTGGTGTGGTGGCATGGATCATTGAGGAGGAGGAAGAGGATAGTCAGTGAACATAAGAGGACAGTCACTCAGCATCAGCATAGGCAGTCTTGAAGGGATGTGACATTAAAAATTATTCGGTTATATCCGCCTCAGGTGCCTGGTAGCTGGTGGTGATCCAAGACTGATTCATTTTGATGAATGTCAGTCGATCAACCGAGGCGGTGGACAGGCGCACCCTATGATCAGTCACAAATCCTCCAGCAGCACTGAATGTGCGTTCGGAAAGAACGCTGGAGGCAGGACAGGCCAGTAGCTCAATTGCATACTGTGCAAGCTCTGGCCAGTGATCCATCCTCAGGACCCAGTAAGCCAGAGGATTTTCGGTGGGAAAGGTGTCCAAGTCTGACCTTGCCCCAAGGTATTCCTGCACCATGTATATCAGACGCTGGCGATGGTTGCTGGAACCGATCATACCTTGGGGCTGCGGACTAAAAAATTGTCTGAACGCATCGGTCAGACGTCCACCTTCCCCACCGCTCCTTCTGCCACTGACCGAAGCCTCAGCAACTCGTCGCCCAGGACCAGGAGTTTGTAGCCTCCCAGTTTCTGGGAACGCGTTGCACAGACCTTTCTGCAAGGCCTCCCTGAGATGTCTCATCCTCTGCTCCCTCTGCGACGGCAAGATAAGGTCCGCAACCTTACCCTTGTACCGCGGATCAAGGAGAGTGGCCAGCCAGTAATGGTCCCTCTCCTTGATCCGAAGAACACGAGGATCCTTCCGCAGGCTTTGCAGGATCAGGGAGGCCATGCAGCGTAGGTTAGCTGAGGCATTCGGTCCGGAGTCTTCTGGGTCACTGAGGATGACATGATCGCCAGCCACCTCCTCCCAGCCACGTACAAGTCCACTGGCTTGTTGGGACTGTACATCATCCCTAAAAGACTGCTGCTGCTGATGCTGAGTGCCAGGCTCCACCTCCATGCTCACACAATCCTCCTCCTCCTCCTCCTCCTCCTCCTCATCCTCTTCCTGTGTGATGGGTGGGACAGAAGGAACACTGTCCGGATAAAGTGGGCCTTGAGAGGCAAGGAAGTCCTCCTCTTCCTGCCTCTGTTCTGCCTCAAGTGCCCTGTCCATTATCCCACGCAGCGTATGCTCCAACAGGTGGACAAGAGGGACAGTGTCACTGATGCATGCACTGTCACTGCTCACCATCCTCGTGGCCTCCTCAAATGGTGAGAGGACAGTGCATGCATCCCTGATCATGCTCCACTGACGTGGGGAAAAAAAACCAAGCTCCCCTGACCCTGTCCTGGTGCCGTAGTCGCAAAGGTACTCATTGATGGCCCTCTGCTGCGTGTGCAGTCGCTGCAGCATGGCCAACGTTGAGTTCCACCTGGTGGGCATGTCAGATATTAGGCGGTTCTTGGGCAGGTTCAGCTCCTTTTGCAGCTCAGTCAGCCGAGCACTGGCATTATAAGATCGGCGGAAATGCACACAGACTTTCCTGGCCTGCCTCAGGACATCCTGTAAGCCTGGGAACCTGCCCAAGAACCGCTGCACCACCAGGTTGAGGACGTGAGCCATGCAGGGCACATGGGTGAGCTGCCCCTGTCGCAGGGCGGAGAGGAGGTTGGTGCCATTGTCAGAAACGACCATTCCTGGCTTAAGCTGACGTGGCGTCAACCACCTCTCGGCCTGCCCCTGCAGAGCTGCCAGAACCTCTGGCCCAGTGTGGCTCCTGTCCCCCAAACACACCAGCGCAAGCACGGCATGGCATCTTTTTGCCTGCGTACTTGCGTAGCCCCTTGTACGCCTACGGAGCACCGCTGGTTCCAAGGACAGAGCACTGGAGGAAGAAGAAGAGGAGGGGGTGGAGGAGAGAGGTGTGTCACAACCAGTAGCAGTAGTCGCGTTTTTGGAGGCGTGGTGGCGGAACAACCTCCAACACTACTGCACCTTGTCCTGCATCCCTCCCAGCTGCCAATAGAGTGACCCAATGGGCCGTGAAAGAAAGGTACCGTCCCTGTCCATGCCTGCTGGACCATGAGTCAGCGGTAATATGCACCTTACCGCTGACCGCCCTGTCCAGCGAGGCATGGACATTGCCCTCCACATGCCGGTAGAGAGACGGAATCGCCTTCCGCGAGAAAAAGTGGCGTTTGGGAACCTGCCACTGAGGAACCGCACATTGAACAAACTCACGGAAGGGGGCCGAGTCTACCAACTGAAAAGGCAGCAGTTGAAGTGCTAGCAATTTAGCAAGGCTAGCATTCAACCGCTGGGCATGTGGATGGCTGGGAGTGTACTTCTTTCTACGGTCCAGCAGCTGGGGCAGGGAAATTTGCCTGCTGCAATCGGACGTCGGTGTACTGCAAGTACTTGGTTGTGACACACCGAATTCTACACCTTCAGTCCTCTCAGAGCAGCATTCAGAGAGGACTGAAGGTGTAGTGGGGATGGAGATCCCAGCTGAGGAGGAGCAAGGAGAGGTCCGCTTAGTTCTTTGGTGTGGGTCTTTTATGTGTGCCTGCCAACGAGCTGCATGGCAGGTCGCCATATGTCTGGTCATGCTTGTCGTGCCCAAGCGGCTGATGTTTTGGCCACGCGAGATACGCTTGAGACAAATATTGCAAATAGCAGTGGTGCGATCTGCTGCACTCGTCTCAAAAAAGGCCCACACCAAAGAACTTTTCTGATAACGTGCAGAGGCAGCGCCCTGCACAGGCGGAGCTCTGCGGTGTTGTACAGTTGCTGTGCTGGCCTCTACCTGGCCTCCAGGGGGCATCCTGCCTCGTTGGACATGTGACGCCGCATCCTCCTCCTCCTCGTCCTCCTCCTCATCCTCTCTCCCTTGAGGCACCCACGTGGAGTCAGTGACCTCATCATCCCCTCCCTCTTCACCACTAGAGCAAACCTGGCAGTAAGCTGCAGCTGGTGGAACAGTACTGCCAGATTCCTCAAGCTGGGTATCGTCATCCGAGCCTTCGAATCGTTGGGCATCCTCCTGGAGCATGTACCCAACACTGTGCTCAAAGAGTTCGGGGGACTCCTCAGGAGGACATGGTGGGTCTAGGGAAGGGGTGGCTGATGATGCTCTGTCAGTACCCTGAGCCTGGGTGAGAGAGGATGAGGAGGATGAGGAGGGCTTGGTCATCCATTCTACCAAGCCTTCAGCATGATGCGGCTCCACATGTCCAGCTGCCGAAAACAAAGACGCGCGTGTCCCATGGCCACGTGCTGATGACGATGCACGACCACGTCCACGTCCACGGCCACGTCCACTAGAAACAGAGCCTGTCTGCCCTGTGTTCTTGGCTCTGCACGCTCTGCCTCCCCTTGGCGGTCTTCCAGCCATTGTAGTCGGTAGTCCTGTGGGTGCTGCTGAGAAGAAAATATAGGAGCTCTGTGTGATGCCACTAACACACTAGAAGTCCTATGGGTGCTTCTGCAAAGAAAATAGAGGAGCTCTGTGTGATGCCACTAACACACTAGAAGTCCTGTGGGTGCTTATGCAAAGAAAATAGAGGAGCTCTGTGTGATGCCACTAACACACTAGAAGTCCTGTGGGTGCTTCTGCAAAGAAAATAGAGGAGCTCTGTGTGATGCCACTAACACACTAGAAGTCCTGTGGGTGCTGCTGAGAAGAATATATAGGAGCTCTGTGTGATGCCACTAACACACTAGAAGTCCTATGGGTGCTTCTGCAAAGAAAATAGAGGAGCTCTGTGTGATGCCACTAACACACTAGAAGTCCTGTGGGTGCTGCTGAGAAGAATATATAGGAGCTCTGTGTGATGCCACTAAGACACTAGAAGTCCTATGGGTGCTTCTGCAAAGAAAATAGAGGAGCTCTGTGTGATGCCACTAACACACTAGAAGTCCTGTGGGTGCTTCTGCAAAGAAAATAGAGGAGCTCTGTGTGATGCCACTAACACACTAGAAGTCCTGTGGGTGCTTCTGCAAAGAAAATAGAGGAGCTCTGTGTGATGCCACTAACACACTAGAAGTCCTGTGGGTGCTGCTGAGAAGAATATATAGGAGCTCTGTGTGATGCCACTAACACACTAGAAGTCCTATGGGTGCTTCTGCAAAGAAAATAGAGGAGCTCTGTGTGATGGGACTAACACACTTCAAGTCCTATGGTTGCTTCTGGGAACAAAATATAGGCTCTCTGTGTGATGGGACTAACACACTTCAAGTCCTATGGGTGCTTCTGGAACAAAATATAGCTCTGTGTGTGTGATGGGACTAACACACTTCAAGTCCTATAGGTGCTTCTGGGAAGAAAATATAGCTCTGTGTGTGTGATGGGACTAACACACTTCAAGTCCTATAGGTGCTTCTGGGAAGAAAATATAGCTCTGTGTGTGTGATGGGACTAACACACTTCAAGTCCTATAGGTGCTTCTGGGAAGAAAAATATAGCTCTGTGTGTGTGATGGGACTAACACACTTCAAGTCCTATAGGTGCTTCTGGGAACAAAATATAGCTCTGTGTGTGTGATGGGACTAACACACTTCAAGTCCTATAGGTGCTTCTGGGAAGAAAAATATAGCTCTGTGTGTGTGTGATGGGACTAACACACTTCAAAGTCCTATAGGTGCTTCTGGGAACAAAATATAGCTCTGTGTGTGTGATGGGACTAACACACTTCAAGTCCTATAGGTGCTTCTGGGAACAATATATAGCTCTGTGTGTGTGATGGGACTAACACACTTCAAGTCCTATAGGTGCTTCTGGGAAGAAAATATAGCTCTGTGTGTGTGTAATGGGACTAACACACTTCAAGTCCTATAGGTGCTTCTGGGAACAAAATATAGCTCTGTGTGTGTAATGGGACTAACACACTTCAAGTCCTATAGGTGCTTCTGGGAACAATATATAGCTCTGTGTGTGTGATGGGACTAACACACTTCAAGTCCTATAGGTGCTTCTGGGAAAAAAATATAGCTCTGTGTGTGTAATGGGACTAACACACTTCAAGTCCTATAGGTGCCTCTGGGAACAAAATATAGCTCTGTGTGTGTGATGGGACTAACACACTTCAAGTCCTATAGGTGCTTCTGGGAAGAAAATATAGCTCTGTGTGTGTGATGGGACTAACACACTTCAAGTCCTATAGGTGCTTCTGGGAACAAAATATAGCTCTGTGTGTGTGATGGGACTAACACACTTCAAGTCCTATAGGTGCTTCTGGGAAGAAAATATAGCTCTGTGTGTGTGATGGGACTAACACACTTCAAGTCCTATAGGTGCTTCTGGGAACAAAATATATAGCTCTGTGTGTGTGATGGGACGAACACACTTCAAGTCCTATAGGTGCTTCTGGGAACAAAATATAGGAGCTGTGCCTGCCTGCCACGAACACACTTCAAGTCCTATAGGTGCTTCTGGGAACAAAATATAGGAGCTCTGTGTGTGATGGGACTAACACACTACAAGTCCTATAGGTGCTTCTGGGAACAAAATATAGGAGCTCTGCCTGCCTGCCACGAACACACTACAAGTCCTATAGGTGCTTCTGGGAACAAAATATAGGAGCTCTGCCTGCCTGCCACGAACACACTACAAGTCCTATAGGTGCTTCTGGTAACAAAATATAGGAGCTCTGCCTGCCTGCCACGAACACACTACAAGTCCTATAGGTGCTTCTGGTAACAAAATATAGGAGCTCTGCCTGCCTGCCACGAACACACTACAAGTCCTATAGGTGCTTCTGGTAACAAAATATAGGAGCTCTGCCTGCCTGCCACGAACACACTACAAGCCCCTCTTTCTCAATCAATCTTTGTAACTGAATCTATCTAACTCAATTTCTGTAAGTGAATCTCTCTACCTAACTAAATCGAGCAGAGTGTCACAGAATCAGCCTGCTCAATCTGCGCCGGAACAGCATGTGACCGGCGTGGCGGCCTTTTATAGGGGGGGGCGTGTACTACAGCCCCTGAGCTGTAATTGGCTACAGGCGTCCTGCCTGTAGCCAATTATGGCTCTTCGAGTTTCCGGGGCTGTGATTGGCCAAGCATGCGGGGTCACAGTGCATGCTTGGCCAATCATCAGCCAGCAATGCACTGCGTCGGCCGCGCCGGCCGCAATGCATTGCGGGGCCGCTCGCATCACACGAACGTGATGCGCGCGGCCAAAATAGTTCTGGGCTCGCCGAGCGAGCGAACGCCCGGTGCTCGATGCGAACGTGGGTTCGCATCGAGCACCGG
Organism: Lithobates sylvaticus; assembly: GCA_028564925.1. Classification (NCBI taxonomy): domain Eukaryota; kingdom Metazoa; phylum Chordata; class Amphibia; order Anura; family Ranidae; genus Lithobates; species Lithobates sylvaticus. The sequence continues at coordinate 83,961,335 of CM053036.1, read as the reverse complement.
GCCCATCCTTACTGGCCAGATCACAAGGCGAAAACAGAATGAGAAAAGCCTAATGCCGCATACACACGGTCGGAATTTCCGATGGAAACAGTCCGATGGGAGCTTTTCAACGGATTTTCCGACCGTGTGTATGCCCATCAGTCTTTTTCTGTCGGAATTTCCAACGGACTTTGGATTGAGAACATGTTCTCAATTTTTCCGACGGAAAACCTTTTTATCGGATTTTCCGATCGTGTGTATGTAATTCCGACGCGCAAAATTCCGACGCATGCTCGGAAGCATTAAACTTTCCTTTTTTATAGTGCTGTTGAACGTGTTTTATGCCGTTGTGTTACTGACCGTCGGAATTTGGTGTGACCGTGTGTAGGCAAGACAGTTTGAGCGAAATTCCGTTGGAATTTCGACGGGAAAACCATCAGAGCTTTTTCCGACGAGAATTCCGACCGTGTGTACACGGCATAAGAAAAGAAAATTGATGCAGTCACCATATCTAATGATAAGTAAGCTGTATATTACATTTTTGGTTTAGGGCTTAATACTGCTAATCTTTTCAAATTTATACATGTAGTGCCATAACCCCTGGGGACGGCTAAGATTTTCTGGGCTTACCGATTACCTCCTCTGCCTTGCAGCTCATCTTCTAGGGGTTCCAAGGGTTAGTACCCAGTAACTGTGAAACTGACACTCAAAGTCCTTTTGAGGATTTTTATTTGCAAAAAACGTTGAACAAAATACAGTCTCTCAGTTAGGAATAGAGGGTAAGGGTATAGAAGCTCAGGCACTTGGAACTTGCTGACACTTGAATAAATGTCTCTTTCTAGATGATCCAGGGAGTAGTCACTCGCAACTGGATAACTCACTGTTGGATAAACCCTTGTTTGTAGATCTAGCAGCCAACAAGTGATCTCAACTCAGCAAAGTCTCTGCCACAGATTTGGTTAGGAAACTTCAGGTGAAACACAAAGTCTCTCACAGGAACTTAGTTGCAACTGAAGGTTAGGTTAGGAACTTTTCCTATGGTACCAGTATCTTTCAGCCGATCCGGCGATACCGTAGGAAATGCGGATTCAACTAGTGTCCATACATCTCAGCTTCCAGGCTCTTACTGAGCAGCCAGCCTCGTGCTTGGCCCTCCTCCAAAGAGTCCTCCCCTGGTCAAGTTGCTGTGCCTCTCCAATCCTGAGACGGCACCGGAACACTTCAGAATCCTCCTTCAGTTACTTAGCCTCGAACTAGCCAGTTCCGAGACTCGGAAACAGATGGATCCCCACCCCAGACCATGAGGGCCTCTGGGGTTGGTGAGGAGAACCAGGACCATGGAGTCAGCAGACACTCCTGGACCGAGACTCCTCACGGGGCTGGTCAGGACCGGAACCAGAACCCACAACCACTTGACTTCAGCACCTTAAGTACCCCCCGCCGGAATACACAGCGAGGCAAGACGCGCACACTGATTGGCTCCAGGGAAAGATTGGTACCCAATGCGTCCAACCAGACTGCGTTCTCAGGCCTGTCACAGGTGCTCACCTGTGACATATGGCTACAAGTATATTTACCTGAATCTGCTTTCATATCATCCATCAGTTGTGCCCTACATAACTACTAGGGTTCGAGGTCAGTTGCTTTGAGGAAAGGTGAACTAAAAGATGACCAAACCCTAATTTTGGGTTGTCATCAGAGCAGAAATAGAGGGAAAATCTCCTAAAAGTGACCCTGGTGACAACCTACATTTTCCTGCCTTTGGAGGGACTTCCTCCAACTTTCTTTTTTAGCTATGGAAACAGTAAGTGAAGGGAAATCTCCCCCACAGGGCATAGATGGCAAAAAAACAGAAAGGGATTATAATGCTCCTTATCAAAAAAAGAAAAGAAAAAAAGAAATATATATATATATATATATATATATATATATATATATATATATATATATATATATATATATATATATATATATATATATATATATATATATATATAAAAAAGAAGGCCAGTATAGTGTCCTGAATTTATGGAAGGAGCGGGTATTTAAGCAGCCCACTCACCCGTGCTCTTTGACGGTTCCAGTGCATGATTCGTTACGTCTCCAGGCCGACTCTACATCTCATTGCGCGTTTGTGTGTCTGTTGTTCCCGAGTAGTGCATTGTGGTTTCTTATTCGTGGTTTGTCGATCAAGTCGTGCTCGCTGTTGCAGCTAGGAGTCGTTACTTTGCATTTGCATCTTGTCCTAAATCGTATTCCCCATATCGTGTGTTCAGTTTCCGCTGTAGAACATACGAATCATTAGTACACTGTTCCCCCACCCCCTATCACTTGCCAATATTGAGTTATGTTGTGAGCATCATGCACGATGCCACACCACACTCTTCGGATACGTAGCATACCCGCTACAGACCGATGCGGACCCAGTCGCACGGCCACTGTCGCAGGTAGGATTCGTTACCATGTTTTTCTCATTTCAATTCGTAGCCACTCACAGTGTCACCCATACCATGTGTTCAGATCCCGGTGTGCAACTTACGAATCATTCATACGCACTTCTCTCATTTTACCTTCTACACCAAATTTGTTGTTGCCTTGTGCACAGCACATGCTGTGGCCAGGAAGGCAGAGCTCTTCAGGCTACTCTTCCCGCCAACAGTTACTACAGGACCCTGCGCCCATCAGGCGTCCTTGCAGTCAATATCTGGGGCCATCATCAGCTGCACTCCATTGTCTCCTCACTGTCCGCAACAGTTACTGGCATGCAGACCAGAGTCGCAGCCTTGAAGGTTCGCCCTCCCTGACCCAGTCATGGTCACAGTGTTGGCATCCCCTCCTGCAGGTACGCCAGAGTCCTCTTCTACCGTCCTCCCTTCTCACCTTGTCCCTGCCAGCCTCAGGAAGGATATCTTGGAAGGCAAGGACGTAAATTGAGCATCTCTGCTGATTTCGGTCCACGATGTGGCCGACAACAGAGCGTACGCCTGGGGGGACATCTCGGTGGTCATCAAGTCGAAAGACCCCAGGCTCAGCCGCAAACTTACAGTCACCAAATTCGTTTTGACTTTTCGGGATGTTCAGGGATGTTGTCTGCTCAGCTGCCCCCAGCATAAGGGAAGAGCTGGACCTATATCTCCATTCAGTCACACATTTAGGGTACAAGTATGGAGAGAACGCCATTTATGACTACCACCGTTCATTTTCAGCCAGGGCAGCCACCAAGCTCAGCCAGTTCCAAGTCAAGACAGACTGGAGCGTTTCTGACACAGAGATATTCTGCCGCCCCTTCGCAGGCCTACGCTCACCGATGTGCACCATTTGCCAGTCCGCTACCCACATGGTGAATTGGTGCTCTGAAGCTACCACAAGGCACCCCTTCTACCCTCGTTGCTCCTCCAGCACCAGTCAGGGCCTCCCGACCCCTGGTTAGCCACGGCCAGTGGATAGACTAGGACGGTCTAGCCTTTCTCTAGGAGGTGCCCCCATTTGCAATAATTCTAATCATGGAGGATGCTCCCATAGCCAGTGGAGGCTACTCCATATTTGCACAGCATGCCATAAAGCTCACCCGAGCACCACCTGTCAAGTCAAACAGGAGGGAAAGTCCTGACTAGGCAGCATAGATGTCAGCTGGTTGGGGTTCTACCTCTCTACACATCCAACTCCCTTCCTGGTGCACGGCTTCACAGAAGGGTTCCACACTGGCCTCATCACTTTACCCCTCACTACACATGAATGCAGGAACCTGCAGTCAGCAGCCATCAACACACAAGCAATTGACTCCTTACTACAGTCAGAAGTGGATAAAGGCTTTATTATCTGCCCATTCTCACAGTCACCTTTCCCAGGCTGGACGGTCAGCCCTATTGTACTTGCCACAGGACAAGTTTAGTAATAAACTCGGCTTAGTGTACGACTTGTCTGCTCCTCATTCTTCTAACATCCCTAGCCTGAATTCCCTGATTCCCTCCGAGGAGTTTTCCCTTAAGTACGCCTCAGTTGACCCGGCCATCCAAGCCAACATTGGGATAGGTCCCGGTGCCTGGCTATCCAAAGCAGACATAACTGACACCTTTATCGAACCGTCCCTCTGGCGGTGGCACGGTGTTAAGTGGAGTGGAGTCCTACTACTTTGCCACCAAGTTTAACCTTCGGATCCAAGAGTAACCTGTGGCTGTTCAATGTCTTTGCTCACGTGGATTCTTTCTCACCAGGCGCGCTGTCACATGGTCATCCACTACCTTGATGACTTCCTGCTTATCGAGCAAGTTAAGTTAAGAATAGTTTTCAACAACCTCAACGTGCCCTTAGCTGAGCACAAAGTAGAAGGACCAGCACATTCCATTACATTTTTGTGTCACTCTGGACACGCAAGCTATGCAAGCTAGCCTGCCTCCTGACAAACTAGCCCGTATCAGGGCAACTATCCATGACTTCACCCAGTCGCAAGGCTGCACCAGGAGCCAGTTGCAGTCTTTACTAGGGATGCTGAACTTTGCGATGAGGATTATTCCTCAAGGACGGTCCTTCATATCACGGCTTTTAGTCTTTCTCATACCAGTGCAAGACCCAGACCGAATTCTCAAACTAGATCAAGCAGCAGTAGCAGACTTGGCTATGTGGGACAATTTCCTCACCAGCTGGAACGGCATTTCAATGTTCATCCCTGTCAGGAAACGTTCCATCCGCTGGTGATACCTGTCTTTCGGCATGCAGTACTGCGGTCCACCAGCAGGGGTCTCCTGGCAGTTTGGAACTGTCAGGAGAACTCTTCCCTGCTGCGATGTCATCGTTGGGCTGCAGTACTGGTATCCACCAGCGGATGGATCCTGGCAGCGTGGGGTAGACAGCACCTCCTGCAAACAGGTATCACCTGGGGCCAATCACAAGACTATAAAGACCAGGCAAGCCTTTACATCCTTGCCTTGGTTTTGTCCCTGAGCCCTGATCCGTAGCCTGTTACCTTGATACCTTGATCCTGCAACCTGATCCTGTCACCTGATCCTGTCTGTCCTTGCATCCCTGGAACCTTGTCCCGCACCTGATCCTTTTCTCCCTTCTCCTTTCCCCCCCTTATCTGCTGACCCCGGCTTGGCTTAACTACGATTCTGGTATCCCCCTGGTTAGATACACTGGTTGTCTGTGTCACTTGTTTGTCTTGCTTTGTTTATCATTGGTGGTGTGCTTATGTTGTACATATCTATCTTTAATAAACGCATTTATCTCTCATCTTCCTGGTTGGTTACTCTGCTGCAGTCACACGATTCTGGTCACATACGGTTTATGACAGAAACCAAGGCCATCCCTGACCAGAAGTGGCTGCACAGAGGAACCATCTTGGTTCTGTTGGCTTGCTGGAATGAATCCTAACATGATTCCCTATTATGCTCTGCTGGCGTCAGAGAGTGGCGAGTATCTCCGCCAGACACTGAAAGAGTGGACCAATGACCAGCTGCTGGAGATCATGCGTTTGGCCCACTCCCTGGTTAACCAGGGCTGTATGTTGTTTGTGGAGGTGCAGCCTTTAATCCAGATTTGTACCGAGCTGGCCCTGCCCTGTATTCCTGAGGGCCATGATGATTTTACTCCCCCTTTTAATATGAATCAGGTTGTAGCCCTAGTATGGCTTTTTGAGGTCGATCCTGCTGACTTTTGTGAGCACTACTCTGGCTGTTCCCCACAGGTGATTGCTGAGTGCATTGTGTCTGTTCAGTCTTTTGTTGGACTGGGAAACTTAGAACCACAGTTTGTACAACCCATACTTTCAGCATGGTCTGGCATGATGCAATTAGCCCCAGCCAAACAAACCACTTCTGCCATCAGATACCAGCCTACCCGAATGTATGTTTCCCCATCACCCATACCAAACCCAGTTTCCACCCAGTATACGTTGCTTCCCACCGAGTACTCGTATCCGGTCTCTGCTCCCTGTACCTACCCTGCATACAACCCACCTGCCTCTTCTCGGCTGCCTACCAATCCTCCTTTCCAGTCTGCTGCACCCCCCACCTACAGAGCTTCAGTGACTAAACCAAACAAAAAACGAAAGTTTTTCCCAACCAAAACAATTCTACCATTAACCCAACCTGCCTCCACATCCACCAATCTGTTCCAGCCAGAGATGCCAGCATTCCACCCTGAAGAGCCAGTGCCGGCCTTCCAGCCTGACGTTCCAGCCTTCCAGTCTGATGTCCCGCTGCCGGCCTCCAAGCCTGACGTTCCAGCCTTCCAGTCTGATGTCCTGGTGCCGGCCTGCCAGTCTGATGTCCCGCTGCCGGCCTTCCAGCCTGATGTTCCAGCTTCCAAGCCTGACCTTCCAGTCTGATTTCCCGGTGCCTGCCTTCCAGTCTGATGTCCCAGTTCTTCCGCCTGACGTCCCAGCCTTCCAGTCTGATGTCCTGGTGCCGGCCTTCCAGTCTGATGTCCTAGCCCTCCAGCCTGACGTCCCAGCCTTCCAGTCTGATGTCCTGGTGCCGGCCTTCCAGTCTGATGTCCTAGCCCTCCAGCCCGATGTCCCAGCCTTCTAGTCTAGTCTAGTCTGATGTCCTAGTGTCGGCCTTCCAGCCGTATGTCCCAGCCTTCCAGGCTGATGTATCGTGGCCTGCCGTCCAGCCTGATATCCCGGCCTTCCAGTCTGATGCTCCACTCCCGGCCTTCCAGTCTGATGTCCCGGCGCCTGCCTTCCAGTCTGATGTCCCATCTCTCCAGCCTGACGTTCCAGTCTGATGTCCTGGTGCCGGCCTTCCAGTCTGATGTCCCGCTGCCAGCCTCCCAGCCTGGTGTTCCAGCCTTTCAGTCTGATGTCCTAGCCCTCCAGCTTGACGTCCCAACCTTCCAGTCTGATGTTCCGGTGACGGCCTTCCAGCCTGACGTCCCAGCCTTCCAGTTTGATGTCCCAGCCTTCCAGTCTGATGTCTCGTGGCCTGCCGTCCAGCCCGATGTCCCAACCCTCCAGTCCGATGTCCCACTGCCGGCCTTCCAGCCTGACGTTCCAGCCTTCCAGTCTGATGCTCCACTGCCTGCCTTCCGGTCTGATGTCCCGGCCTTCCAGTCTGATGCCCCGCTGCTAGCTTTCCAGTCTGATGAACCGCTGCCAGCTTCCCAGTCTGGTGACCCGCTGCCAGCTTCCCAGTCTGATGACCCGCTGCCAGCTTCCCAGTCTGATGTGTCTGCTGCCCAGCCCAAAGTGTTCCTGTCTGCTGCCCAGCCCAAAGTGTTCCTGTCTGCTGCCCAGCCCGAAGTGTTCCTGTCTGCTGCCCAGCCCGAAGTGTTCCTGTCTGCTGCCCAGCCCGAAGTGTTCCTGTCTGCTGCCCAGCCCGAAGTGTTCCTGTCTGCTGCCCAGCCCGAAGTGTTCCTGTCTGCTGCCCAGCCCGAAGTGTTCCTGTCTGCTGCCCAGCCCGATGTGCCTGCTGCCCAGCTTGATGTGCCTGTACCTGCTGCCCAGCTTGATGTGCCTGTACCTGCTGCCCAGATTGATGTGCCTGTGCCTGCTGCCCAGCTTGATGTGCCTGCTGCCCAGCCTAAAGTGCCCGTGCCTGCTGCCCAGCTTGATGTGCCTGCTGCCCAGCTTGATGTGCCTGTGCCTGCTGCCCAGCCTAAAGTGCCCGTGCTTGCTGCCCCACGTGATGTGCCTGCTGCCCCGCTTAATGCACCTGCTGCCCAGTTTGATGTACCTATGCCGGCTGCCCCGACTGATGCCTTAGACTTTGAACAATTACAACCAGTTGGAGCGTCCGGAGGCCGCTCCTTTGAGGGGGGATACTGTCAGGAAACGTTCCATCCGCTGGTGATACCTGTATTTCGGCATGCAGTACTGCAGTCCACCAGCAGGGGTCTCCTGGCAGTTTGGAACTGGCAGGAGAACTCTTCCCTGCTGCGATGTCATCATTGGGCTGCAGTACTGGTATCCACCAGCGGATGGATCCTGGCAGCGTGGGGTAGACAGCACCTCCTGCAAACAGGTATCACCTGAGGCCAATCACAAGACTATAAAGACCAGGCAAGCCTTTACATCCTTGCCTTGGTTTTGTCCCTGAGCCCTGATCCGTAGCCTGTTACCTTGATACCTTGATCCTGCAACCTGATCCTGTCTGTCCTTGCATCCCTGGAACCTTGTCCCGCACCTGATCCTTTTCTCCCTTCTCCTTTCCCCCCCTTATCTGCTGACCTCCCGTTTACGACCCGGCTTGGCTTAACTACGATTCTGGTATCCCCCTGGTTAGATACACTGGTTGTCTGTGTCACTGTTGTTTGTTTGTCTTGCTTTGTTTATTATTGGTGGTGTGCTTATGTTGTACATATTTATCTTTAATAAACGCATTTATCTCTCATCTTCCTGGTTGGTTACTCTGCTGCAGTCACACGATTCTGGTCACATACGGTTTATGACAATCCCAGCAGTGTCAGCCGAGTCACCACAGGTGGTCACAGGTGCCGCAGCCTCCACAGGATTCACGCCCATATTTGTTCGCCACTGGTTCGATGAACCTTGGCCCCCAGAAAATCTCGTAATCCCTGGTTTTACCCAGTCTTCATCTCTCTTCGAGCTATATCCTATTGTGGCAGTTGCCCAGGTCTAGGGCCACACTTGGACAAAACAGACGGTGCTTTTCACACATGGACAATTACGCAACAGCCGACATCATTAACAAAGGTAGATCCAAGTCACTCCCCATCATGTCTTTCCTGCGCAGGCTCATGCAGCTGTCACTCTGTCACCAGTTTAATATTTTCTGTGGACATATTCCAGGCAAATGCAAAATCGCAGCTCATGCGCTGTCCCGTTTCAACCTTACTTTGTTTTTCCAGCAGGAGCCTGGAGCCGACCCAACAACTACTCCTGTCCCACCCGGGTCGTTGCTGACGATGGACTGAAGTTGCATCTCACCAACGCAACCCAGTTCATTAACCGCTCCTTGACACGCAACACACTGAAGGCCTATCGCACTGATTGGAACACTTACCGCAAGTTTTTGGCCTTTTGCACCGGAGCAGCGATAGGCGTTGTTAGACACGTCCTAGCCTTTATATCGTTTGGCCACACGCAGCTGGTCCTTTCTCACAATACTATCAGGCTATACCTATCTGGTGTCCAGCATTTCCTGTCCTTACAGGACCCCAGTAAACCGTCAGTATTCTCGGCCTATGCTATCAAGTCCCTCCTATGGGGCATACTGAAGCACCAACCCGTAGTCAGTGGCAAACGCCTACCTATCATGAGTGCCCGCTTCAGGGACATGTCTGAAATCCTTACTCGTTCTCCGTTTGGGGCTTTGCCCAGCCTAGTCATCCAAGTGGCAATCTACCAGGCCTTCTACGGTTTCCTACGACCTAGTGAATTTACCGTCAGCAGCACTGGCAGTCAGACACTGCTCCGAGGCCTCCCGACTTGCTTTGCGAACCATTACACCCTTCATCTCACAGTCTGCAAAATGCACCAAACCGGCCACAGGGTTTACATCAACCTGTTTTAGACTAACAACGTCTGGTACCCAGTGACGGTGCTTGACCAATTACTGTCCCATCTACCCAGTTAATATGATGATAGCTTGTTTCTACCCTTTCTAACCAGCCCCCTGAGTGGCAGTTTATCAAGCATGTCAGGATCCTCTTAAGCAACTTGGGCTTCAACCCCAGTCAGTTCTCTGTACATTCCTTCCAGATTGGAGCAGCCTCTACTGCCTCCCAGCAGTACCAGACCACGTAATCAAGAAACTAGGCTGATGGAAGTCCGCTTGTTTTGCCACATAGATCCCAAACCCTCAGGAAGAAATGGCACAAGCCTTCACCAAGCTGGCTCAATAACCACAAGGAATCAATAAAGAGTTATTTCCCTATCTGAGTCTTTAGCCCTCTTTTTTGGCATACCGACCAGACCACAAAGGCACACTTCAGGTCTATTTATGTTGTAAGTCTTGTTGTGTGTTTATGTGATCCACATCTCTCTCGGTCATAGGGCCACGACCATAAATAAGAAGGCCAGATTGGTGGCCTGAATTTATGGGAGGAGTCCGGAGGGTATTTAAGCAGCCCACTCGCCCATGCTCTTTGTCGGTTCCAGTGTTCAATACCCTCCCGCCCTTCACTTTTTCAGGGCACTTCTCAGCACATCCTTCTTCATAAACTACCTATTACTTACTTTGGGTATGCCCCCTTTATTTGCATACCGACCAGACCACCAAGGCACACTTCAGGTCTATTTATGTTGTAAATCTTGTTGTGTTTATGTGATCCACATTTCTCTCAGTCACGACCATATATATATATATATATATATATATATATATATATACTTTGCCTCCATATTTAATTAGGAATAATTGCTACAACATACAAATGTAATTATGCACTACACATAAAAACAAGGTTTTTACAACATGAAAACCCAACTCTAGCTTTTTGCAGCCCCTCCCTTTATAAAATTAAATTTTTAATGTTTCAAGTGTACGTACAATAGCTTGAATGCAGGTTTCTTCCAATAGGTCACATGACTAATGTGGTCCCTCCCTTTCTCTGGCATCGGTGGTCCTCAGTGCTGCAAAGAATGTCTCTCGTGTTGTGTTCTGTGGGCACCATTCTTTGCAGCACATGAAGGGTGCCACTGGCAGCCTGGGCTCACAGAAAGTGGCTGAATGACGATGGCTATTATTTCATCCAGAAAAGAACCAGTAGCCAGCAGTGGAGTAGAATGCTGAAGGCAGCACTGGAGACGGTGAATGGTGCTTTAGTCCTTTTTTTTCCACACAGGAGGGAAGAACAAGTGACTTTTGAAAATAAAAGAATTTCAGATTATTTGGGCTTTAACACATTATTTACATCTCTTTTACTTATTCATATTCAATAATATTTTTTAATTTTTAGGCAATTGTGGTCGAAATTTTATTTTAAAAAGTTTTAAGTTTTATTTTAAACAATACACGTTGCACAAGAGAACAGGTTAAAATGTGTTTTTTAGATAATAGCAAAGCATGTTTTTGCAGCTTGAACCTTAATCTGTATGTAACAGCAGATGGCTGTGATACGGCACTGATTTATGGAAGTACTGGTCTACAGTCACTAAAAATGTTCTCTCCTGCTGCTTTGTATACTATACTATGACCACAGAGGAACTGTATACACTTGTACAGGAAAGAAGTATACAGGTGCAGTGTTTTCACGAAATAGCAGCCACAAAACACTTGATTTGTTACCTTGTGGCATAGGTTTGATTACATACTATTATAGAGGGAAATAGGGCTAATTTATGAATACTGAAGAAATTTAAATTTCTCTAAAGGCTAAAGTTTTTTTTACCTTTTGTGCATTCTATGCGTGAAGGTAAAAAACCTTTGGTATGCAGCCCCCCCGCCCCAATACTTACATAAGCCTGATCTCGATCCAGCAATGCGCATGAGAGCAGCAGCTTTCCCAGGTCTCTCCCTCCTCATTGACTGAGATGCAGCAGCAGTAGCCATTGCTGTCAATCACAACCAGCGTGGGGGGGGGGGGGGGGCAGTGCTGAGCCACGCTCTCTGTCTCTTATGGACACAGAGAGTGGGGGGGATTGAGCATGCATGAGTGCCCCCATAGCAAACGGCTTCCTATGGGGGCACTTGGCAGGTGAGAGGGACCCAAGAAGAGGAGGATCCAAGCCGCTCTGTGCAAAACCATTACACAGAGCAGGTAAATATATTATGTTTCTAATTTTTTTAAAACATTGCCTTAACAAACACTTTAAACATTCACTTTTTATATTTTCTTTACTCCTGCTTTTAAAAATCAGCCAAATTATATCTATATAAATTTCAAACTTTCACAACCTGTTAAAAGCATTGGAAAAAAAAAAGGCAGGCAATATCTTTCTTTGGATAGCTAAAACAAGCCTTTAAGAGTACCCAGTCCCTCTTATGGGGCATAGGATTCATTTACGAAAGGCAAATAGGCTTTTCACTTTGCAAGCAAATTTATCATTCCAGAGCTTAAAGAATGTGGTGAAATTGCACTTTGCTAGCATAAGAGGAACAGATAAGATGATCAAAATCATCATTGGTACATTAAAAATTTGTGCAAGTAAGACATTATTTTAGGGGGTTTATTATAACAGCCTGAGTCTGCCACTGACCAGCAATGTTGGGTGTTTAAAATTACTATCAATGACCACTAATGAAGAAAGAATTGTTGTGGCCACTTTCCCCAATGCTGGGGGTTATGCCTTGTACACACCACCGGTTTTGCCATCAGAATAAACTCTGCAGGTTTTTTCAATGGAATTCCGCTCAAGCTGTCTTGCATACACACGGTCACACCAAATTCCGACTGCCCAGAACGCGGTGACGTACAACACATACGACGGGACTAGAAAACGGAAGTTCAATAGCCAGTAGCCAATAGCTTCCGTCTCGTACTTGCTTCAGAGCATGCGTGATTTTTGGTGCGTCGGAACAGCATACACATGAGCATTTTTTTCGCTCAAAATTTTTTCCATCTGAAAAATTTTGAACATGTTCTTTATCTAAGTCTGTCTGAATTTTCAGCCCCAGGGGCCAGATATGCAAGGTACACTATTGAGTGAAGGCGTGGTGCAGGAACCAATACTAAATTTGATTAAAGCCCTTCTCCAATCATGCAGAGTCTAGGTCTAGGGAATCTTGTTTTTTTCTATGGGATAACACACTAATATTTACGTTACCTCCAGCATTCTGGTCCTCCACTCTACAGCACTGAAATGTGGGCATTACTCATATCACCTGCCACCTCCCTACCTTTATATTATGTGAACTTATTCTCAAAATACAAAGGCTTCTGTGAATGGACAGCAAAGGGGAGGGGTGAGCATAGCTGCTGTGTGTGCTCCTCTCCACTCATAGCTTTAGTGTGTCCTCTGGGAGTGCAATAAACCTCTTACATACAGGTAAGAGTCCCAGTAAGTGACATGCACCTAATTGGACTTAACACATAATGTGCCTGTACAGCTGCAAAGTTGCTGAATTCCTGGTATTCAGCTTTAAAGCGGAAGTAAACCCATTGATTTAACAGTTTAAAAAAAGGCATGCCGGGAATGCTAACTGCACATTGGCTGTGCTCTCAACCAAACAGTCATCCAATGGCTGGTGTAATAACGGATCACATGTGCAGCACCGTGGCAATTAAAGATTAAACAGAGGCAAAGATGGCAGCTTCCTTGGCTGAAAACGATAGGAGGGTTTACTTCCACTTTAAGTGCCTGTCTCATTACTTGTTGCAGGCCAGTGACTCAATGAATGAAACCAAAAAGGTCAAAACAGCCAGGAAACTATCATTTTCAGAAACAAAGGGCATCTATAGCAGCCTCTGCATTCTCTCCGGAGAAGTTTGCTTTAAACTGACTTGACCACTTTTTGAACAGAGAATTTTCATATCAACTCTTACAAATCAACCCAATGCACAGATTGCATCCATATCTGTTTCTTACACATAGCTTTTCATAAAAGGGCCTTTATTGTTTAACCCATCCTAAAAGAAAGCGTTTGTTGCACTATGTAGAACAGCAGAACAACTACTGCCAAGAATCCTGCAAGGTTTGTGTTTCAAGGTTTCCTCCTTGAATTAAGTTCCAATCTCAGCAATTTTGTTACATTTTCCATTATCTAGAAAACTCTCCTACTGGGGATATCATGGTAGCACAGGAAGTGGAACAGCATGAATTTAAACAGCAAGCTCTTTGTACCCCGTCATTTAATCTACTTTGGAAACATTCAGATGTTGGACTTTCAAAACATCCTTTGCTTGCTCAAGGAAGCTGCAGATAATAAAACAATTACATCTGCCTAACTGGAACACCAAGTTTAGATATTAAGTTGCCTGCTCTTGTTAAGAAATAGTGGCAAAGAACTGAGAAAAGAACATTTTAAAACAATGTCTACTGCATCAGGAATAGTTGCTGAAATTTACATATATGGAAGAGATAGTCTGTGCTATGACTATGTATGGGTTAGCAGTCAGCACAATAAGCTGGGGTCCTGGGATCAGTTCCCACCACAAACAATATCCTATGTGTTTAGGTCTTAACTTTTCACTTTGCAAAGAAAAAAATGTATTCTATATAGTTTTAGACCACATGGCGATTTTATTTTATATGGAGCAGCTTTTCTTTCAAAGGTACACACGTCAGTAAAAAATGAAACTCAAACCTTGAAATGCTTACATAGAGTACAGCCAAGCTGCTCACAGCCAACAGATGTATTCCTTTCTTTTACCGCTTCAGCCCCGGAAGATTTTACCCCCTTCCTGACCAGATCGCTTTTTGCGTTCCGGCACTGTGTCGCTTTAACTGACAATTGCGCAACGTTGCACCCAAACAAAATTGACATCCTTTTTTTATCACAAATAGAGCTTTCTTTTGGTGGTATTTGATCACCTCTGCGATTTTACATTTTTTGCGCTATAAAAAAAAAAGAGCGACAATCTTGAAAAAAATGCAATATTTTTTACTTTTTGCTATAATAAATATCCCCCAAAAATATATAAAAAAATGTTTTTTTTTTCCCCTCAGTTTAGACCGATATGTAGTCTTCTACATATTTTGGGTAAAAAAATTGCAATAAGCGTATATTGATTGGTTTGCGCAAAAGTTATAGCGTCTACAAAATAGGGGATAGTTTTATGGCATTTTTATTATTATTTTTTTTATTAGTAATGGCGGTGAGCTGCGATTTTTATCGTGACTGCGATTTTATGGCGGACAGACCGGACACTTTTGACACTATTTTATGACATTGTCATTTATACAGCGATCAGTGCTATAAAAATGCACTGATTACTGTGTAAATTACACTGGCAGGGAAGGGGTTAACCACTAGGGGGCGATGAAGGGGTTAAGTATGTCCTAGGGAGTGATTCTAACTGTGGGGGAGATGGGCTACAACTCGCATGACAGCGATCACTGCTCCTGATGACAGGGACCCCAGCAGTACAGGGACCCCGGCTATGGAATGCTCTACCGCTTGGAAGAAAACCATCAGGCCTTCAGGAAAAAACTCAAGACCCACCTCTAAACATGGCATCACAACAAGAGCAAACAAGCGCCTTGAGGCGATTCAGTTCGCAGTTGTAGCGCTATACAAATCATTCATTCATTCATTCATTCATGTCACAAAGCAGAACAGGGAAATTCCTTGTTTACATAGGCACTTCCCTGTTCTGCGGCTCTATGACATGATCAGCGGAAGACCAGCGGACATCGAGTCCGCGAGTCCCGAGGGCATTGTTACGATGTACACGGTGGGCACGCAAGCTAACCCCACCAAATAAAGGGGACATACAGGTACGCCCATTTGCCCACCGCTGCCATTGTGCCGACGTATATCGGCGTGCAGTGGTTGGCAAGTGGTTAAAGTCTGAATGTGATTAGTGATCAGAAAGGTCTCATACACACTGGGCATTTAGCCTCATGTCATGAGACTAGCATTTAGATGCCTGTAAAATCTACGGGTTGAAAGCTGTTGCGGCTGGATGACGGATCGATTGGTACTAACGTTTAGGGCAGCATGCACCCCAGGGATGAATGCTTTGGACGCAGATTGCTTACATTGAGGGCATTGCTCCCTGAGGACATATTAAGATGGCCAATTGGCCATACATTAAGCTGGCTGGAAAAAAAACTGAACGGATTCCCCCATCCACACAATCAAGGTGGATGGAGGAATCCTTCCCATTATGCTATTGTATTCTGAAAGCAGAACTCCTCTGCTGTCAGAATATACTTATCAGCACTGCAGCAGATTGGCTGTAGCTCTGACTAAACAAAAATTTTCCAACGAGCATTGGATCACCTTCTCACGAATGGAAATGGCCATAGATGGATCAAAATGTGTCCAGTCCCTGCTGAACCATCCAAATTTGTATTTACCTATGGCCAGCTTTTGTAGCGTCTATGCCTTCTACCCACATCTAAATGTCTCATGCACCAAGGCTAACTGCCCAGTGTGTATAAGGTCCAACAGAAATACAGTCACACATGTAGGGAATGTGAGCAAGTACGGCAAGTACGAGCCATTTAGTGTCCAACTGTCATTTTGTATATAGTGGTACAAGATACGTAATACAAAGTTTGCAAACATCGTACCTTTTTTAAGCTCTAGCTTTTAGTTCTTTGTTCATCAATTGCTTTCAAAAGTAAATTTGAGTTTCCTTTTAAGTCTTAAATAAAGCAAATGTATATGCATGAGTAGAATTTTAATAAAACAATTAACAAAATAGCATCTGTTTCCTGCTTCCACATTCTATTAAAATAGGAAATGCTATAAACTCCTAATACAAGAAAATTTACTCTGCCCGAGGGTTCCTTAACCATTGTTAACAGAAATCTGTCTGTAGTTAATATGTTAATAAAGCTGGATCTGCTTACAATATGTTATTTCTTCAACATATCTGTGTTTCTTGTTTTAAAATAAATATTTAGGAGTAAGTATTGTACTGCTTTGATGTAGCCAGGCAGTGGAGAGTTTGGGTTTTATTCCTCCTCCTTCTCATTCCAACTGTCTTGTGTGTTCCTCCTCCAGTAAGAAAAGACGTAATAGCAACACATTGCACACTGTTTGCTGGGAGCAGATGTGGTAAAGAAGCAGTTTGAACATTCTGCATCAGTACCCCTAGAACTGATGACTAGAAGAGTAGGGCAAACTGCCACCCTTTATAAGAGCAAACCAAGGAGCAAACCCTTTGTTGAAGTTGTTAAGTCAATCCTCCATTCAACCTGCCCCATTTGGTTACACACATCAGTCACATGTTCCCTTTTTCTGGCATTTGGCCTAGGCAAGGGGTCACAAATAAATCGTCTTGATGCTTATATCCCCTTCGTGGTATCAGGTTCAGTCATATGGGGAGCCGCATGCCACACCCAGGGCCAGTGAGAACAGATGCCTGGGCAGCTTTTAAAGTGCACCGGGGTCAATCTATCTAGTCATCGCTATAGACCAACTCTCCACCATCAAGCCACCACTACTTCTGCCCAAACCGGCTGCTACTGAGAATATTCCCAGGTAAAGGCTGAACATGGGTGTACAATGGATTATTATAAGACTTTAGTGCTACACCTGTAGCCTTTAAGCAGGTGTGCCCACTTGACACCAAATTTAGCAGTTTCCAGTTTTAGTAAATCAACCCCATGGTGTTACAAAGTCCACAGGTATGGCAGTGCAACGTACACAAGTGGAGGATAGGAAACTCTAAACCAGGGGTAGGTAACCTCGGCCCTCCAGCTGTGGTGAAACTACAAATCCCATCTTGCCTCTGCCTCTAGGAGTCATGCCTGTGTTTGTTAGGGTCTTGCAATGTCTAATGGGACTTGTAGTTTCAAAACAGCTGGAGGGCCGAGGTTGCCTACCCTTACTCTAAACATTAGTTTACAGTTCCAGAGTGGTAAGAAAATGAACTCAACTGTTCAACAGTCAGATGCATTGGAGGGGTGCTGCAGTGAAATAATAAATTGTGCTACACTAACTCTTTCATGCTTTATAAGCCCAAGGACTAACCATCCCAATGAGGCACAGTCCTAACAAACTTGTTTTGACAGGGAACCTTGACTCCAGCTTCTTCCACTGAAAATCAGTATGTGCACTGAATGTATACTGTAGGGCAATGACTAGGTCTCCCAGAAGGGAAGTCCACCCAGGACCTACTCAAAGTTACCTACTTCAAATGCTACCCCTTCTAGAACCCATGTAGGCTTCCCCATAAAATAGCACAGTACAATATTTATACGGCCTTCTAATCTTGTAGCAATTCAATGCCATTGGTAGGCCATGGCTTCATCAAGATTTCTGCTGAGCTACAAAAGCTTGGCCCCCCAGACCAGAGGACAAGTAAGTTCTCCACTGGGTTCTCTACTGCCCAGAGCACAGCAGCAGTCATGTGACAGCTCAGTTTTCTGTACAATGAGCGATCATTAAACCAGCACTCTGCCCAGCGCCACCTAGCAGTGGGCCTTATGACAATGGGTTGCGGCTCAGATTTCCACACACTACCCCAACACCTGTAACACCCTGCTACAACCCTCATGTGCATGCAGCTCAGCTCTAGGTCTATAGACCTAGAGTCGATGAACTGCAGGTACACTGTACACTATTCAATATACAAAAGTACAGAAATTGTGCAGGGACAGCAACCTGGACAGATTGCAGTGGCGGGCAGTAGTTTGGAACCTTGGAACATTTGTTACTGGTCATAATATGTGTTGGTGGTTGTGAAATTCTTTGGCATTGGCCCAAGTTGGCTATGCAGAAAACTGATCCTGTCCCTAAACAAAAAATGGCATGTCTATATCTATGCATATGTGAGCACATGCAAGACTTAAGCCCCATACACACGGTCGGATTATCCGCGGACCAGGTCGGTCGGTCGGTCGGATCCTGTACGATGTTGGTGTTGCGTACACACGGTCGGACTACGTTGTCGGAATATCCGGTCTGCAAGAACGTCGTGACGTAAGTCGTCTTCCACGAGATTAGAAAAGGGAAGTTCAGCACCACGTCAGGCACCCGTTGGGCTCCTTCTGCTGATCCCGTGTTTATCGCGAGTTAGTCGAAGTTTGGTGACTTAAGATTCGCGCTTCTCAGTTTTCTGACTCAGATCATTACTGCTCTTCAGTTTGTGCTTGTCGTGCGTATCTGTTTATTAGTGCGTGTAGTCAGTTCGCATTTGTTGGTCATTGCGGCCTATATCTTGATATAGGACGCTTTGATTTGCACTGCTTATTGTCTGCTCGTTTCTGGTATTCATTTCGTTCTTTCAGGCCTTGCTGTTTATCGGTGCTTTCTGTTTGTCTGTTCTGACCAGCCGACCTTTTGTGACCTTGTGAGCGATTGTTTCCAGTGCGTACTCGTCGCCGAGTTCGTGCTGTACGCGGAATTGGTGTCGGGCTTTTAGCTTTGACCCAAGACCCGTCCATGAACAGAGTGACGAGGAGTATGTGGACCAAGAATTGGTTGCTTCAGCGTGACCAATTCTCGCACATGCCTTTGCTTCGTGAGATCCGGGAGAATAATCCTGATGATTTCAGGAACTTTCTTCGGATGACGGACCCCGATTTTCACCGTCTTTTGGCTTTGCTGACCCCCTTTATCAGCCGGCAGGATACCTGCATGAGACAAGCCATTACTCCGGAGCAGAGGCTGGTTGCCACGTTGAGGTACTTGGCGACAGGGAGAAGTCTTCAGGATTTGAAGTTCTCTTCAGGTATCTCTCCCCAGGCCCTGGGAATCATTATTCCAGAGACCTGTTCTGCCATCATCCAGGTCCTGCAGGAGGACTATATTAAGGTAACATTTCTACTTTACTATTCCCTTCTATGTATGCTCTGTTTGCTAATGTCTTCTATTTTTGACCTCCTTCCCTAATTACCATGATTGCAATATGCTCTAATATGCTGTGCCCCTTTTCTCCTTCATGCATTTTTCCCTTCACTTACCTCCCCAGCATGCTCTTCTGCCCCAATAGACACCTATGGCCTAGTCACTTAAGCAATGTCTTTTGTCTGCTGCATAGTATTGTTTGCCCCCAAACACCCCCTAAAATATGCACTAATGTTTGCTGTGTGGTTTACTTCATGTAGAGCCCCCTTTTTTTTTTTATTTGTGGGGGGGGGGGCAAACTCATTAGGAACCCCCTCCCCCAACTGCTCTGTCAGATGGTACCAATCCTCTATCTGCTGGCTTTCCCAAGGTCAATACACACTATATACCTACCTCTTTATAGTGGGCATCTTTAGGGATGAATTCAGCAAAGCATGTAGTGCAAGGGGCTGCCTCCATACTTTCCATTTCCTATTTTTTTGTGTTCTTTCCCTCCTATTAGCTTGCTTGGTAATTTCAGAATGTCACAATGTGCTTTCCTTTTTTTTTTGGGGGGGGGGGGGGGGTTGAAATGTTAGTTTAGCTTTCCTGGGGGCTGCCAATAGTGTTAAGTACAGAGGGTCTGGCCAAACTAGCACACATTATTGAGCCATTTGCCAATCAATGAAGTGCAGAGGGTTACCTGTCCAACACCCCCCCCCCCCCAAAACCCGAGTTATTGCCAATGGCCCATCAGAAGTGGGGGGATTGATGGGGGGGTGAGTAATCTGTGAAGGGGAGCCTCTACTTTTCTGTGCAAATACTTTCCAGCCTCCAATTTTAAACAATGCTCTTGTTCCAAGATGTTGATTGTCTAATCTGCTTGCAATGTTTATGTGCAAAGTGACAGATTTTTTTTTCTTGTTTCACTCCACAGTTCCCTTCCACGCCACAGGAATGGCAGACTGTGGCCTCCCACTTCGCCAGCCGTTGGGACTTTCCTAACTGCGGAGGGGCAATTGATGGGAAACACGTCCGCATCATCCCACCGCCCAACTTGGGGTCCTACTATTATAATTATAATGGGTTTAATAGTGTAGTGATGTTGGCGGTGGTTTCGGCGACATATGAATTTATGTATGTGGACGTGGGGATGAACGGCCGGATCTCGGATGGTGGTGCCATTGCGCACACGGAGTTCTACTGGCGTCTCCAAAGTGGCAGTCTGTGCTTGCCACCTCCAGAGGAGAATGCAGAAGGACTCCCCTTCGTCTTTGTCGCAGATGAAGCATTTGCGTTGACTCCCCATCTGATGAGGCCGTTCCCGATGAGGACCCTCACCCCAGACCAGAGGGTCTTCAACTACAGGCTGTCCAGAGCCCGAAGAGTTGTTGAGAACACTTTTGGCATCCTGGCCAGCCGCTTCCGCCTGTTCTTGACGGCAATTAACTTGGCGGAATACAAACTGAACCACATAGTTCTTGCCTGTTGCATATTGCACAACTTCCTCAAAAGACATAACAGGAACTATGTGGTGCCCGTTGGCCCAGATGTGGAGGGCCCTACAAATGCTGACCTCACAGCCCTTCAAGCGGCACGTCCAGGCTTGCCCCCTCCAAATGCCCGCGCTGTCCGCGAGCAATATATGGACTACTTTGTGGGTAGGGGGGCCATTGCTCTGCCTGACGATGTGTGAGAGGCATTTTTAAATAAATCTTAGTTTTCAACCAACCTATGATTTCTTGTCATTTCCGTATTCTTTTTAGCTTATTTTACCTTGAAATTTTTTCCCTTTGCTTTCGACAGTGGGAATGCACTTTCTGGGCAAAAGGAGGTAACAGTCTCTTCTTCCCAAAAAGATTATTCTCATGTTGTGTGTTTGATACCTAATCTTTGGTCTAGAGAAGGTTTGTACTGCATAACTGACACCCAAAATACTCCTTTTCATCACCAGGTCAGACATGTGTGTATTCTCCAAAATGCTGTGCTCCGTGTTTTCGTACAAAGCACTGTGGGTGTCATTTACATAAGTCAAATCCACTATGCTCTACAAGTGCAGTGCAAAAGTGCCCTGGAAAAGAAACTTGCAGTGCAAACTGGACTTGCCTTTAGTAAATAACACCCATTGCCCCCCATATCCTTTACATTTGACATACATAATGCATTGTGTTTTTTAAATAAGGAAGCCACACATTTAGAAAAGTAAAAAAGTTTACTTGGAAAACATTCACAAGTGCGTTTACAATCTTCTTGCCCAAACTGACAACATCTTGGTTATTTACAACATTGTTTACAAACATTCCGCAATTGGTAAAACCAGGCATGGAGCAAAACAGAACCTAGGAACTAGGAAAGTTCAACTTTCTAAAGTGAAGACAAGATCAGACATGACTATATGTTCAAAGTGTGTTTGATCTTGCCTTCATCACATGGGGGGTCACCCCTGGAAAGTGGAAATTTAGAACATGCACACAATTTGGGTCTGAAAATGGTCATTAGATGGTAAAACACATGCCTAGAAGCTTCAAAAGTGCAATTTTCCATCATGGGGATGAATGGACGTTTTTTTGGGGGTGCAAACCCTTCACCACAACCACTTTCGTAGTTCGTAAAGTGGTTGCACCCCCAAAAAAACGTTGTCATTCATCCACCATGATGGGAGCTAGCACATGTGGACACAATGTGTGCATGTTCCAAATTTCACACAGTTCTTAAGTTGCAAATGTGTTCAGAAGCAGGCACAAATGTGTGTTAATTACTTGGTGCGTTTTCATATTTTACCTAAAACATCAATGATGTTCTTCAATTTTTGTTGAACATCATTGATGTTTTGCTTTAGGTAATCTAGATCTCTATTGCAGACCATTATCTCCCCGATGAGTACGTGGGCACTCTCTGTGGTAAAGTGCGATTTTTCTTCCACAACATCCACGTCACCTAAAAACCACAAACAAACAAAAATCGGGTGTTGGAAATGAGGCAGCCATACATTGATTAGCTTACCAGTAGCTGTGTTCTCCCACACTCACCTGTTGTGGTGACAAGTTCTCCAAGTTCGATGATCTCTCCTTCCTCCTCCTCCTCCTCTGCTTCTGCTCTTTCCCCTTTTTTGGGAGGTGTTGGTTTTGGGGTTTCCTCAGACGGCCCAAGTTTTCGCTCCCCTATGAGAATGTACAAAAGGAAGATTTAGCAACACAATCTATTGAGGGCAGAAATAGGAAATGACAAACATTGCTTGAAAGTGAGGAACACTATTTTTGTTTGGCCAGTTACAAATGCCAACAACATGAATGTAGTCACTTTGTAAAGGTGCTAAACTTACTAGCTTTTTTGTAGAAGTTTGTCTGATGGAGACCCCTAGACATGTGCAATTCGTTTCGTTTTTTTCATTTTTTTCGTTTTTTTTTCGTTACTTTCGTTCGTTCGTTTTCGTACGAATGAACGAATCATTCGAATCGTATGAATACGAATAACGAATCATAACGAATCGTTCAAATCGTACGAATCCGAATAACGAATCATTCGAATCCGAATAAAACAAAGAAAATCCGAAAAAAACTAATTAGAAACAACGAATGTACTAATGAAGAAAATCCGAAAAACGAACGAAAACGAACGAAAAAATGTGTAACTTTTTTTTTTGTTGAATTGGTCATTTTCCGTGTCCCTTACAATGGTGCTGCTAAACGTACTTCGAATGGATTGAACAAAAAAATTAGTACATTCGTAACTTTTTTTTTCGATTCGTAACTTTTTTTTTCGATTCGTAACTTTTTTTTTTTTCGATTTGTAATTTTCCGTGTCTCTATTGAACCAAAAAATTCGTACATTCGTAACTTTTTATTTTCGATTCGTAACTTTTTTTTTTTCGATTCGTAACTTTTTTTTTTCGATTCGTAACTTTTTTTTTCGATTCGTAACTTATTTTTTTTTTTTTTTTTTTTTTTCGATTTGTAATTTTCCGTGTCTCTATTGAACCAAAAAATTCGTACATTCGTAACTTTTTTTTTTCGATTCGTAACTTTTTTTTTTCGATTCGTAACTTTTTTTTTCGATTCGTAAATTATTAAAATGTAATAATAGCACACAATTACATCAAATTATGAATTATGCTCCGATTACGAATCTACGAATGTTACGAATGTACGAATAAATACGAATGTGTCCGAAAAAAACGAATCAACGAAAAAATAACTCTTACGAATGTACGAATCGTTACGAATACGAACAACGACGACTTACGAATGTACGAATCGTTACGAATCCGAACAACGACGACTTACGAATGTACCAATCGTTACGAATCGACCGAAACGAAAAAAACGAAACGAAAAAAAATGATTTTTTTTTCGGAAACGAAAAAAACGAAACGAAAATAAACGAATTTTTTGGTTGTGCACATGTCTAGAGACCCCCCTCTAGTATCCACTGGAGCACATGTGTGGAAAAGCATAATAAAAAGGGGGTTTGGGTGTCCCAGCACTAGTGCTCTAGAGTCCAGATGGGTAAACAGCTACTGAGTGACCTCTCCTTTACATTGAATAAATTTGCTTTACGTTCTTGATGACATCTCTAGTGAGAAGAAACTTCCTTTCAATCAAAACTTCCCCAAACCTCGTATTATAAGTGGCCGAACGATCGAGGTTGCGTACGATCGAATGGACACACACACACGACCATGACAGTGGCAGAAAGATCGAGGCTGAGTACGATCGAATGCACAGACGAACATGAAAGTGGCCATTTTGGAATGTACAACTTTGTAAAAATCAAACCACATGGAGCAGTATGCAAGCAAGAAATCAAACACAAAACACAACTACTTACTTTTTTGAAGAACTCGCTTGATCTTTCTGTACTGATCGGCCTCCCTCAGTTTCAGGTCTGACCAGCGTTTCCTGAGTTGCTCCTTGGATCGTTGTACCCCAAAATGATTGTACAGCCTTCTCACAACTTTAGACATGATCTTGGCCTTGCGGACATTGGGGTTGAGGTAAGGCCCATACTTCCCATCATAGTCGCTCCTCTTTAATATGTCCACCATCTCCAACATTTCTCCAAATGACATATTGGAGGCCTTGAATTTCAGGCTCCGGGATCGGGACGTTTCTGCCTCCGGACTTTCCTCGTCCTCCTCCTCGTTGGTGGGATATTTGGGGCACACCTGCTGTGTCCCCGCCATGTGCTCTCCCCACTGCGCCGTAAAGAGAAGGGGTGGGGAATAGATGAGAAAGATCGTCAGGGGCGGGCGGAGTTTGACGCATGCGCACTGTATATAAAACGTCACACGCCTGTGTCGTAGCCACGATCTGGGAGACGAGGGGAGAGAAAGCTCACGCACGAGACGATCGCTAGAAACGAAGGTACAATTTGACGTTGGTACATAACTAACCTAGACTGATTAGAACTTGAGGCTTCTTTATGGAGAAGATTAGAAGAGTTTAGGCTGACATTATTTATATTGTTTTGTGTGGTGTTGTGTCTTGCAGAGGTGATGGAGGCCTTCTACGACGTGAGTTTTCTCCCCCTCTTCATTGATAAATACAGGGAATTTCCCCTATTATGGCAAGCAAAGCACCGCGACTACAGCAACAGACCAAAGAGGTACGCAGCCATGCTGAAACTTGTGGCATTTGTAAAGCCAAACCTGCCCATGGCAACCCTGGCAAACTTAAAAGTCAAAATTAATAACATGAGGAGTACCTATTTCTGGGAGCGCAATAAGGTCCGGAAGTCCCTAGCATCTGGAGCGGCAGCAGCTGATGTCTATGTCCCCACGCTCTGGTACTATGAGAGGCTCCACTTTCTCAAAGACCAGGCTAATGTCAGGAAGTCACTCTCGACTCTTCCTTGCACGCGTCCTTCCACGCACGCCACCCCTGATGAGGCTTCCGAGGACCAACCTGGGCCTTCCAGTATGGAAGATGTGCAGGAGCCCAGCTTGTTCCAGGTATAGTAGTTTTGTAACCATTTTGGGAATAATGAATGATGTTCAGTTAATTCAGGATCCACAATTGCTTAGTTCCTAACGTGATTGACATATCAACAGACAGTGGTGTTGGAGACATTTTTGGGAAGAATCTAAACTGCAGGGCTGAGAATTGTATGGTTTTCTATTTGTAAACATTTTGCAACAGTCACTAGATGAAAATTGTGTGTGTTTGATGAACAAATAACTGAAACTATGTTCTTTTTTCAGACACAGGAAGACCTCAGCCAGGAGGTGGCTGTGGAATGTGGCAGTCAGGAGGAGGCAGGGGTTAGTGGCAGCCAACAGGGGGGTAGGCGTAGGAGCCTGACTGTCTCCCAACTCCCTCCCCTCCGCCTTCCCTACAGAAGGGCGAAAAGCATGGGGGAGGTGGGAGAGTCAGCGCTCCAGCTGATACGAGATGCTTCAGCCTCCCTATATGCCACACCCACCTACGAGGAGGCCTTTGCCTCCTTGGTTGCCAATAAAATGACAGGTATGGAGGCGGGGCAACGCAGCATGTGTGAGGAGGTAATCCTCAAAATCCTAAATGAGGGGATGGCTGGGGAGATGACTCCCCTCACACATGTTTGCGAGAGTGACCTTGCTCCGCCTCCTCCTCCTCCTTCTGCCACCCCACCAGCACCAGCACCACGGCGTGGAAGGAAGAGTACAAGGAAGACAAGAGAGTGATGACCTTGATTCAGTCTGGTCTGAGAGAAGATGGAGCCTCTCGTAGGACCAGAGCCTGGGGACCTAGATGGCATCTGCTGCAGTTCCGGATGTTTTGGACTTCAGGACTAGATAGCACTCCCTTATTATTTAGATAGGTACTCCTCAGGCCCCCAATTTTCTAAGCTTGAAAAATGATGGTTGCCGTGGGTGTCCAAGGCTTTGCAAATTCCCCAAGTTTCACCATGGCTGCGTTCCTCTTTGGTTTGTTGCTGAGACCTAAATAAATGTTTTTTGGATTTGAAATAATCATTGACTATTGTGTTTTACTTTTCTACAATGACAGTTTTTCTTTGAGTAGGCAGGTACATTTCACTAATCCTAAAGTAGAATTAACAAGGGGCACCAACAACCAACAAACTCCTAGTAAATTTAAGCAACAAATACAAATGTTAATAATGTGGTTTTGCTTGAGACACACAACCCACCTCCCAAAAAAAAAAAAAAAATTCTCCTTCAAATATGTATTCCCAAAAATAAAAAGAAATAAAGACAAATCATGCTAAAAAATATAACAAAGATTCTTTTACGATCTGAGTAAAAATAAACATGTAGTGTATAAATGCTGCAAAGTAATAAAGAAGTAAGTTTGTGAAAAGTGCGGGTGAATAGGAGCAGCTAAAACATGTCATTCTTGTTGCATTGTAAAGAAAAAGAGAATGCGCTGCATTAAAGACATTTTAACATTGCAGCGTGACGAATGTGCTGTGTCGATTAGGAAAGGTAGTTTTACCTGACCGAGCGCTTCCGTCACAGAATTTCTTCTGAGCATGCGTAGCACTTTGTCCGTCGGACAACCGTACACACGATCGGATTTGGTGTGATCGGACCGTGTTGTCGGAAAATCTATCCAGCAGGAGATAGGACTTTGTCCGTCGGACAATCCGACGTACACTGTCCGATGGTGCATACACACGGTCTGATTTTTCAACAACATTGTCCGATCGGACAGAATCCATGCAAAAATCCGACCGTGTGTATGGGGCTTTAGTCTTGCATGTGCACAAGGACAGAATATAGCTGTGCATGGTAGCCAATCATCTTCTAACTTTACCTTGTTCAATTAAGCTCTGACAATAAAACTTGGAAGCTGATTGGTCGCTATGTAGCGCTGCATCAGATTTTGCACTCTCCAGTTTTAGTAAATAAACCCCAATGTCTTCCAAAAAATTAATAGTTTATGCAAAACAATTTCAAATTAGAACATTAGGGGGTGGGTGGACAAATATAGGGGAGGGGCTTAATATATATATTTTTTTCCATGATAAATCAAAAAGCTGCCTAGGTACCTGGTAACCAGGAAGTGCTGGAATTCTGTTTTTATTTTCACAGATTTTTTGGTACCATACCCTGCATTTTAGCTATGTTGTGGGGTTTTCAGGTATTAAGACTATAGGATGTATTTCAAAAAAAATTCCACAGCTATTAATTCTATGAACCTGCATGAACATTCATACAGAGTGAATCAGGAAAATACAGTATTATGGCCCCTAGATAAAGCTGACTATCACGGGAAATAAATACTTATTTACTACCTCAACCAAACAAATGGTTTCAGCACACTTAAGGAACTTTCACATAGGCGGACTGATTGGGCGGAGTGGACACAAACTTGTAATTCGCCTGCTCAGCAAGGATCAGCGGAGAGATTTCAGGCTTAGCAGGTGGACTCCAATGGAGACTGCCTCTTTTGTAAGGGGCCTTACCAGCTAGTCTGCAAAAAAAATGAAAAATCTAATTGACCTTTTCTAACAATTCACATTAGAAGCAGAGGATTTAGTTTGCACACAGTTGCAAATATATGTGGCAGACACAGTGCCTTGCCAAGGCTGCTCTGTATTCTGTGGTCCTAACTCTTCATGTTGAAGTATGTATAGTAGTGGATAAATTAAGGGCATGCCTGAAGGTGTTTATATTTTATTTTTGGCAGACTAGCTGATAAGTGTGCTGGGAATTTTTTTGTTTGTTTGAGATGTGCAAAGCCATTCCATGTGTACCCTAATGCAAAGGCTAGTTATAAATTGGGGTAGTAGCCATCTTTTTGTATTACTTATTTACTATGATTGTCAGCTCCACCTAGTGGCCATAGTGTGGTATTTTCCTAAACCACTCTGTTTTGTGTGAAGAATAGAATTTAACCTGGAAAGAAAATCGCTTAATATAATTTGTTTGCTCACCCCCCCTTTTCCAACCTTTCACACAGAACAAATGTACATGCAGTCACCCAGGATGACATGGGAGCTTTTCTGAAGGCTCCCCATGCAGTCGGCTTGTATAAAAATGCGGCCATGTTTGTAATGCAGAAAAAACACATACAAAAATGACATTTAAATCCTGCATGGCTATTTAAAATACCTGAACATATTCAGCAAGAAGAAGACGTGATGACGAAACGCGTTACAGCATGACCACAAGGCTGTCCTGTCAGTCAGTCTCAGTGTATGTCTTCCCAGGTCCCATCGCAGCCAATACCATTCAGGAGGCGGTAAGAGTGAGATATGCTGTGCCGTACAGACCTTTTTACTCACATGCCGTTTTATCTAGTGTTTCTTGTAAGCATATATTATTGTGTGTGCGGGTGTTTTCCCAAATAAAAACAGTATTATGCTATGCTAGTCTCCTTCTTCTCTTGCATGATGCACTTTATGAATTTCCCTATGAATGAACCAATTTAATTCAGGGACAGGAGTCCTCCCCAAGTACAAGGAGATAATAGGCTCTAGTGCTTCTGACATTGCACAGTTCCTGGAGCAATCTAAGGACTGGAGATCATCGAACAGTGTATGGTGATACAAGGCTCTTTTACCGTTTACCTGTGGTGAGTTTATTACCAACAGGGATTATCCGTGCACGAGGTGTCTTCTGGTGATGGTATTCAGATGAGGAATCTTTTTTCTTTGCCATTGAGGGGATACGGAGCACTACATATATTATAAGGACTTCTTATGTTTTTTACGCATACCGATTGACTATTTAGGTGGCTTTTTTATGCCATTGTTTGAACTGGATACCTCTAGTTATTGTGCTAGTGCTGTTAGTGCTGGGATGATTATTTTGATTTTACAAAAAATATGGGGATTTGGTCACACCATATGGCCATATAACGCTTAAGCCCACTACTGCGTCAAAGTACCCCATTATCAGTTTTAAATAGCCTTGCAGGATTTAAATGTCATTTTTGTATGTGTGCGCTTTAATCTTTTTTTTCTGTTTGTATGGTCTTATAGCTGCACCATCTTTAATGTAATGCATTTTAGGGTGTGCCCCCCCAAGTCTGACTATGTTTGTAATGCAGCACACAAGCAGACCCCGTTACTATCATCTACTATCATCTACAGTGCACACCACTTTCTTTATGGGTTGCACAGTCCTACTACTCATTGCTATCCATTCTAAAATCTTGCACATACAAAGATTTATTATGACATGAATTTAGGAGTGCAAATATTGGATGTCTCAGGAGGCTGCAGGAGGAGAGCCATTGATGTCAGCAAGCTATCAACATTCCCCCTGCATAGTGGGGCACATGCAAAGTATCCAAGGCTGGAATTTACAGCTTATAAGAAACAGAACCCTTGACACGTTTTTGCTGATATGGAATACAGTACTAAAGGTAACTGCCCTGCATTTTATTTCGGTAAAATGATTTGCGATGTGACAGTTCCGATAATGGCTGTTTAATAACCAAATAAGCTTTTTAAATCTTTGCCATTCTGCTTTATTGTGTAAGATCGGTGCACATGTGTTCTCGTCCTGATAACATATCTATGTATACATACACATATGATACTCTCCATGACCTCTTTATCGGTACCGTAACTCATTTAATCTTCTTGCCATTACTAAAACCAGGCTGCCTAAATCTAATTCTCCTGTTGCCCTCTCCCATGGTGGCCCTCTCATGACTCACTCCCTCAGACCCAATGGACAGAAGGGAGGGGAGTGGGAATCCTTCTACCCCACATAGCACCTTTCAGGTACTTCACCCACCTCCCCCTCTGTCATTCTCCACATTTGAGGCACATTGCATTCGTCTTTTCTCTCCAGTTTCTCCAAGAATAGCTGTGATCTACTGGCCCCCTCCACCAGTATCAGCCTTTCTTGATGACTTCTCTGCCTGGCTTCACTACTTTCTCTCTTCTGAAATCCCCACAATCATTCTCAGTGACTTCAACATCCCTGTTAATACCAACACTCCTGCTACTTCCAAACTTCTTAGTGTAACCTCCTCCTTTGACCTGAAGCAATGGATACACGCTTCTACTCACTCTGGCTGGAACACCCTTGACCTTGTTTTCTCCCACCTATGCACTCTGTGCACCCTCTCCAACTATCCTTTCCCTCTCTCTGACCACTACCTTATTAGTTTCACTCTCTCCCTCTCTTCCACCTCCTCTCCCTTCAACTGCCTAACAGTTACCCGAAGAAACCTTTGCCACCTCAACCCTTTTTTCTCTACTCTGCTACTGACCACCTCTATGACAAAATTTCATCCCTGTCCTGCCCCAACTTAGCCACTTCTGTCTAGAACACTTCACTGAAATCCTCCCTAGACAAGCTCGCCCCCCTCACTGCATACAGAATCAGGCCATGACCCCTACAACCTTGGCAGACAGATGTCACTAGAAGTCTGAAAAAACATAGCCGCGCTCTTGAGCGCCTGTGACGTAAGACTAAGACTCAGAAGACTTCAACCAATATAAATCTGCTCTCCAAAAATACAATTTCTGCCTCCTCACTACCAAGCAGACCTATTTTATCACTCTCATTAACTACTTATCATCTCGTCCCCTTCAACTCTTCTCTACCTTCTACTCTCTACTTCGCCCTCCACTGCCTCCACCCACTAACTCACTCACTGCCCAGGAGATCGCCAATCACTTCACACATAAGATAGATATAATTTGTAAGGAGATCTCCACTGTACAGATGCCTTCTCCACCTAACACCCCATGTCCATAAGTACATCCTTCATTCAACCCGCCACTATAGACGAGGTTGCTAAACTTTTCTCTAATGCCACCTTACCACCTGCCCCCTAAACCCTGTTCTTTTTGAAATGCTACGTTCACCCTCTGGCTCTATTCTACACACTCTAACTCACATCTTTAATCTCTCCCTCTCTTCTGGCATCTTCCCAAACTCTCTAAAACATGGATTAGTCCCCCCCATTCTTAAAAAGCCCTCACTAGACCCTACCAATCTTACAAATCCCATCTCCTTGCTCCCCTTTTTATCCAAACTCCTTGAATGTCTGGTCTACAACTGACTGAGCGACCACCTCACCAAGAATAACCTTCTTGATCCCCTTCAGTCTGGATTCCACCCTCAGCACTCCACGTAAACTGCTCTCCTAAAACTCACAGACAATCTGCTAACAGCTAAATACAATGGACACTATTCTGTACTCCTACTCTTAGACCTCTCTGCTGCCTTTGACACAGTGGACCACCCCCTCCTCCTCAAAAAACTTCACACCTTTGGTCTCCATGACTGTACTCTTCGCTGGTTCGCATCCTACTTATTCAACCACACCTTTAGTGTCACTTACAACTCTATTGCCTCCTCTCCTCTCCCTTTCTCTGTCGGGGTCCGTTCTTGGACCCCTCCTATTCTCCATCTACACCTCCTCCCTGTGTCAGGTAATAGCCTTCCATGGCTTCCAAAACCATCTCTATGCTGACGACTCCCAAATCTATCTCTCTACCCCTCAGCTCACTCCTTCAGTCTCCTCACGTATCACTAACGTACTAACAGATATATCAGCCTGGATGTCACACCACTTCCTCAAACTCAATCTATCCAAAACTGAGCTCATGATTGTCTCCCCCACGTGCCTCTACCCCTGATCTCTCTGTCAAAATCAGTAGCAACACTATCAGCCTGTCCCCGCATGCCAAGGTTCTAGGTGTAACCCTGGACTCTGAACTATCCTTTCTGCCCCACATCCAAACACTTTCCAGGTCTTGCCATCTCAACCTCCGCAACATCTCCAAAATATGCCCCTTCCTAACCAATGACACCACAAAGCTCCTAGTTCACTTCCTGGTCATCTTCCGCCTTGACTACTGCAACTCCCTGCTCACGGGATTACCTTTACATAGGCTGTCCCCCCTTCAGTCCATCATGAATGCTGCTGCCAGGCTCATCCACCTTACCAACCACTCTGTGTCTGCTACTCCTCTCTGTTAATCCCTCCACTGGCTTCCACTCACCCAACAAATTAAATTCAAAATTCTAACAACAACTTACAAAGCCATCCACAACTCGGCCCCCAGCTACATCACTAACCTAGTCTCAAAATACCAACCTACTCATTCCCTTCATTCCTCCCAAGACTTCCTGCTCTCTAGTTCCCTCGTCACCTCCTCCCATGCTCGCCTCCAGGACTTTTCTCGAGCCTCTCCCATCCTATGGAACTCCCTACCCCACTCTGTCCGACTATCTCCTACTCTGCTTGCTTTTAGATGATCCCTGAAAACCCTTCTCTTCAGAGAAGCCTATCCTCTGCCCCCACCTAACAACTGTACTTTTACTTTCTCCATCAGATCATCCCCCACAGTTATTACCTTTTGGTATCACTTGACCCTCCCTCCTAGATTGTAAGCTCTAACGAGCAGGGCCCTCTGATTCCTCCTGTATTGAATTGTATTGTAACTGTACTGTCTGCCCTCATGTTGTAAAGCGCTGCGCAAACTGTTGGCGCTATATAGATTTGTGCAGGCAGATCCATCTGACCCTACTGCTTCCGGCTGAACTGGAAGAAGCGAAGATGGCAAAGCAAAGCCAGCCATACACATATTGATTTCTCTATCCATGCTAAACAGCTCAGATGGATGAATCTCCTGCTGTGGCTGTTGTATTCTGACAACCAGTGCTGTGGTGTGTAAGGGTACCCAAAGAGTGCAGGCAGCCTGCAGTGGGTGGGCTTGCTGGAACCTACCCACAGGTCTGCTCTTTGCTCAGGCTGTGTGCACCCAGTGATGATGTAATTGCTGCTTTTACAAGGTAATATCTGGGCTTGCAAAGGCAGGCTGAGGGGTCCTAATGTAGGTAGACCTCCCATTTACCTTAGCTCAGTGCTGATGACTGGCATACTACAAACTATTGAATGAAGGTAAAACTGACAACAAATCTTTTAGTTTAAAGTCATTCTAAAGCCTTAAGGCTTTTTACCTCAATGCAGTCTATGCATTAAGGTAAAAAAAAACTTCTGTTATTCTTACCTGAGCCTGTTCCGAGCCAGTGATGTGCACGAGAGCAGCGGCTCTTCCCGCTATCTCCCTCCTCATTGGGCAGATTGATAGCAGTGGTAGCCATTAGTTCCCATTGCTGTCAATGAAATGCTGTGACAAGGGAGCAGGGCCGAGTTGCTTGGTTGGTGTCAATAGACACAAACTTGGTGGCTCGGTAGCGAGCACACATGGGTGCCCCCATGAAAAGCCACTTGCTGAGGAGGGGCCTGGAGCGCTGATGGGGGACCCCAGAAATGGAGGATCGGGGCTGCTCTGTGCAAAACCATTGCAGGTAAGTATGACATGTTTGGTATTTTAGTTAAAAAAAAGTAATCCTGGCAGAACCTTTATTAAATTGCAATTTTTGAGTGTCTGTTAACAGCACTCAGAGGGGATAAGCCAATCAATAATCTTGGTGGGTCATCAGGGACTGGCCACGATTTGATCCATCAATGGGCAGGCTGGTTGTACTGAAGTCAATCCATCAATCGACTTCAGTACAACCAGCCTGTTGGATTTTTTTAATGCGATTACTGCCAGCAGCTATAGTCGCCAGTAATCATTGTGTTCTGCTGGCATGTAAGGGTCCCCTCTGGCAGAATAATATATTGCTGTGGGATGGATTCCCTCATTAACACTGACTGTGTTGATGGGGGAATCCAACAATTATCTTTCCTGCAACATCATCTTTGGGCTCCTTTACAATCACCCTAACACTTCTGATCTGACAGGGAGAGAATACAAGTAAATATGTAATGAGCCCGATGTTCAAGTTGAACGTAAGTGTTTAAAGGGGGCTTCCAGATTCCGATAAGCCCCCCTGCCAGCAGACCCCACACAACCACCGGGCAAGGGTTATGGAAAGAGGCCCTTGTCCCCATCACCATGGGGACAAGGTGTTTTGGGGGGGACCCCAAAGCACCCTCCCAATGTTGAGGGCATATGGCCTGGTATGGTTCAGGAGAGGGGCGCTCTCTCGTCCCCCCTTTTCCTGCGGCCTGCCAGGTTGCATGCTCTGATAAGGGTCTGGTATGGATTTTGGGGGGATCCGCCATTTTTTTTATTTTGGCGCGGGGTTCCCATTAAAATCCATACCAGACCCAAAGGGCCTGATATGGATTATGAGGGGGACCCCAACGCCAATTTTTTTTTAAATTTTTGTTCCTGAACGTCCTTCAGAAGTAGGGGGATCGTGTGTGCGCTTGCCCGTGCAGCGGCGCGATCCCGATGCGCTCGTGTCACCCGGACACGGCGCATCTTGGTTCGGCAGGAGGGCCCTGTGATTGGCCCTCCTGATCACATGACGGCTGTGTCCAATCACAGCCGTCATGTGATGTAAGCAAACAGCCGGTTGCTAGGCAATCGGCTCTCCTCTCCTCACACGGAAATCGTCGCTGAGGAGAGGAGAGCGGATCGCTGCCGCCGGCTGGTGATCAGTGAGTATTAGCTGTTTTTTTACAGCTTTTTACTCACTGATCACCAGTGTAGTGTCACCAACACAGTAAACACACATATCCCCACACATGTCCCCAAAACATACATGTCCCCAAAACACACATGTCCCCAAATAATAAAAACATGTCCCCAAATAATAAAATCACATGTCCCCCACATATGTCCCACTAAAATCACATGTGCCAATGATTATCTGC
>CM053036.1:83908638-83925989 GCA_028564925.1 Lithobates sylvaticus | reverse complement strand
GGATTGAAATTACACCAATTAAGCAGAGACCAGCCATAGTTGATCTATGTATGGACTACCTGGTTTTACACAAGTCAACCTATTAACCGACTTGAGTACAACCAGCCTGTCGGGTTTTCCCCAAAACAATCAGTGCTGCAAGCTATAGTTAGCAACACTGATCATCGTTTTCACTGGCAGAACACAATAACACTGCAGGAGTGATTCCCCCATCCACAGGTCAGCATGTGAGAGGGTGTGTGGGGACAGGCTGGGGAGAGATACTAGTCAGTGGCTGGTTAGACACCGGCTAGTATCAGGGCCAGATACACACAGGTTACATATGCCACGATCGTTAGAGCGAGAGCAATAATTCTAGCCTTAGACCTCTGTAACTCTAAACATGTAACCTGTAAAAAAATTTAAAGCATCGCTTAGTACACAAAAAAAATCGTACTAACTTTATTTTTATTTTTTTGATGAATGAAACAGTTTCTTTCCAAAAAAAACGTTTGAAAAATTGCTGCGCAAATATCGTGTAACATAAAAAGTTGCAAAGACCACCATTTTATTCCATAGGGTGTCTGCTAAAACAATATATATAATGCTTGAGGGTTCTGAGTAATTTTCTATAAAAAAAAAATTATGATTTTTACATGTAGGAGAGAAGTGTCAGAATTGGCCTGGGTGGCGAGGGGTTAATTATCATAAGTAATATGCAAATAATTATTATAAGCACTGTGATCTCATCCTCTCAGTCTGCTGCAGAGTGTTCCAGCTTGTATTTATACTGGCCGCTCTGTATATAACTTCTGACAGGCTGCGCAAGCAGCCCCATATCTCCAGAACCATAGATGATAGCAGCCCCATATACCAGTGCTGGGGTAGGTCTTTAGCTACCTACCCCCCAAATGTGGGGTCTCTGTGACCCCTGATTGCTGAGCTACAACCCTCGAAGTCGATACTTTTTTTATTTTTTTTTATTTTTTTTTTTTTTTGGGGCAAATGGGCCTATCTTGAGAAAGGGGCCTGGAGCTGCAGCTCCAATAGCCCCTATGTTAATCCGGCCCTGGTGCCATGAAGTGTATCTTCCATTTTTACCCATTTCTTATTAGTGTTTATATTAGCCCATTCAACTAGTCTAGCTAAAATAATTGCTACATAATACCTGTGAACTACTGGAAGTGCCATCCCTCCTTTTATTTTTTTTTCCTAGTTAATAGATTGTAGTTTAGATTGTAGGTTTTTTATTTTGCCATATGTATTTTAAGAATTGTGATTTTATTACACTAAAGAAACTTTTTGGGATACTTATCGGGAGCATTTGGAATTTATATGTTATTTTTGGTAGAATCACCATCTTTAACATATTAATTCTACCTATCCACGAGATAGACCTACTTCTTACATTCCTTATCTCTGTTTTAATTTCATTGAGTAATGGAATGGAATTAGCTTGGTATAGATCGTGTTCAATAGGTGTCATTTTTATTCCTAAATATGTTATTTCTTTTTTCTCCCATGTAAAGGGGAATTCTTTTTGTAATAATTTCTCTTCCTTTATATCTATTCCAACATTCAATATAACCGTTTTTATGGGGTTTATTTTGAAATTTGAGAGAGCTCCATATTCCTTCATTTTCTTGATCAAACAGGGATAAATAAATAATTTTAGTTCTTATTTTCTGAAGGCTCCAGTAGTAGGACATTCCTACCCGAGCTCCCAGTTCTGATCTGATAACATTGCAATACTTGTGTCTCACTCTTCCTGCTGAATTCTATGGAAGGTAGAATAAATGAATAAACAGAAAAAAACAAAGGCAAGGGTTAGATTACCTATTAAACACAGCCGTGGCAGACTGAAACCCTCACTGGCCTGTAGTGTAATTTGAGGTAGACTTTTTTTTTTAAAAGATGTTGACATATATTCAGGCTTTCTTTGTTAGATAATTTGCCATTTACAGATTAGTGAAAGGGCTATTAGTATGATTCCGGGATACTTTTACTGTCTTTACACACCATAGAATCATCTTTAAGCTATGCTTGGGGTTAGCTGACATTTTCAGCAACTATTGTTATGCTGTCATTAAAGCTCTTTTAGACATACTTCTCCTGTGGGTCACAGAAGTGCATTTAGTTCAGATGTCAATGAGCCTGTCCAGACTCTGGAGGGATCACATATAGATACATACATACATACATACAGATATTAACATACAACCGTTCTAACAGTTTTGTTAGGGTTGGTAAATATAGAGTTATGCAAGGATTGCAATTCTTGCCTTCTCTGGAGAATTTTTACTCTAGGTTCTGGGCTTGCCTCGTGTCTAAAAGTCGAAGTATTTGGTCACATGATTTTAACCGAAAGGAAGGATCAGCCTGGGCCACTTGGTTAGTACCCATGTTGGAAGAATGGCACACGGTTGATTTACTAAAACTGGGGAGTGCAAAGCTTTGACCAAAAAAAATTAAAGCTGATTGGTTTCTATGCAGTGCTGCACCAGATTTTGCACTCTCCAGTTTTAGTAAATCAACCCCACAGAGCCCAAGGAAAGGTTGCACAATTATTATTTTGTAACTTGCAGATAACAAGTGAAGCAACAATTGGCAAACATCAGCACTAGTAATGGCTGCAGTAACTGCGACAAAACACTCTAAAACAACAGTTTCAAACAGTATGTTCTTAGCAAACACAGTGTCACACAGTGTGAAAGTGCGGATGGCAGCGGTGCATCTCTTTGGAGCTGTTTTTGAGGGATCTTTTGGCTACGGTTAAGCCCATAAACTCTAATCTATTTTACCTGTCTCTGCTTGGACCTCTGCTCTAAATGATCAACATCTTCTTGCATCTCAAACATTTTAACAGGCCACGCCTCACTAACCTCAAGCTCCTGAATTCCATCCATGAGAATCCCGCTCCCCCCAGGCTTCATCACCATGTATTCTATGATAAGCATCATAGTGGTTTTTGTTTATTCTTTGTACCGTGACCTGACTTCCACACTCGCACAGGAATTGCCCTTAGGGGCCTAGGATGTGCTACTGGTTTGGGCTGTCCCCGTGTTGAGATATCTACACACAATATTCTCTAAAGCATACCCCTGAAGAAGCGGTCTCGCAGCGAAACATGTAGAGGTTGAACTG
Source organism: Lithobates sylvaticus (assembly GCA_028564925.1). NCBI lineage: Eukaryota > Metazoa > Chordata > Amphibia > Anura > Ranidae > Lithobates > Lithobates sylvaticus. The sequence continues at coordinate 83,922,866 of CM053036.1, read as the reverse complement.
ACCTAGGACAACTTCTGGATGCCTCCTTCATGGATGGATACTCGTCTATGTAGTTCTTTTTCAGAGAATTTAGGACATGTGATTGTATTCTCTTTTTAATCATGCTTTTTTCTTAATAAATTTATATTTTTATACATATGTGTATGTGAGTCTTTGCCGTACCATGAAAGTCCATAGTTGCCTCAGATTTTCTGCCTTTTGTCTCTTACAGTGGCACACAGGTGCAAAAAGGCTAGTAGTTGTGTACTCAGCAATGTTGGCAGCATAAGGGTTAGTATAACTTACATTAGGCGGTGACTGATAGGCAGAGTGGCAGTGCAAGTGGCACTTAGAGTAGCGGTGCAAGTCCTATGACAGTGCACTGGATACTGGAGGAAAGCAGAGCAGACAGCAGTGTCCCTAATCTATTCTTCATTGAACAGCAACCTTTCCCTAGGGCTAATTCACTGTCCCTTACAAGCGTGGTTTCTTTCCCTATTGTAGCCACTCACAAATGAGCACCAAATACAGCGTGGCACTGCTATTTACTAGTATTACCCACAATAAAGATGGCCGCTGGGGTCACCCAGTGTTGAAGTGTCTAATTGGACCACTTCTGTCCTGGTGACACCTACAGAGTCTGAAGAAGAACAATGTTCATCTCATCTTCTACTCCCTCTATACAGCAGCCAGCAACACAGTGCCTTCCTGATGACATGTGTAGCAATGACCCTCGAAGGAGCTGCTGGTTTGATTTGGGCTTACCGTTAGCTCACTTGCTTGCTTCTCCGTCTTGGGGATCCCGTGGAAAGTGGCCCAAAGAATGTTGAAACTGACACTGAATCCTCTTTTGGGTTACTTATTTAGAAAAGAAGACAAAGTCTCTCAATAAAGGGGTAGAGGGTTAGGGGTGAGTTCAGGTAATTAAATTGCAGGGTGAAGATATTAGAAGAATCCAGAGGATAAAACTGTTTCACAAACTGGATTCAACAACCCTTGGATAGACCTCTCTCACTAGGCCTAGCAGCCGGTGGGATACTCGGTAAAGTCTCTGCCACAGACTTGTAAGTTACACTTGAGTGTCACTGAGGGATTTGGATGAATGTAAAGAACTGACATACGGTACCAGTTTCTCTCAGCTGATCCGGCGATACCGTATGAGTGTTGATCTAGGTTGCGTCCTTCAACTAAGTCTACAGGCTCCTTCAGAGAAACCAGCCTTGCGCATGAGTCTTCTCCTGAAAGAGTCCTCCCCTGGGGTTCTGCAGTTGCTGGGCCTCTCCCTTCAGATGAGACGGCAGCGGACCATCCCTGGATCAGTAGGCTCCGAATTTCGCTCGGGCCTATCCCTTCAGTTGCGTTGCCTCGGGCCAGCCAGCCCAGAGACACAGGATGCATAGTTCTGCACCCCAGGCCAGGAGGGCCATGGGGCTGGGTCAGGAGGACCACCAGAACCAAACAGACAGAAATTAAAACCCTAGCCAACATGGCATTGGTACCCTAAATACCACCCCCCAGAATTCACAGCAGGAAAACACTCCCACTGGGCTGGTTCCGAGAGATAAGTGGCATTCAATGCATCTAGCTAGACTGCGTTTCTACTCTTGCTGGTGGTGACAGCGATACCTGCGGTCAAGGAGAACCCAGTGCAACCCAGCTGGACTGGTAATGAAACCAGAAATTTAGAGAAATTATCCTGAAGCCCAACTGTGGCTTCAGGCAACTTAATTTTTGAAAAACAATAGCGCCTGCTCCTTCAGGAGCCAGTGCTACACATATGCTACACATGTATAACACAAAATGCATAGAGGCTGTGTGTCCGCTTTTCACCGAGATCATATCTGGTCTTGTTGGTTCCCAACCCCTGGGCTGTGGAACACACGCCGCGGCTGACAGGAAGACGTGCAGATTCACTTTGTGCTGCGTACACACGCTCGGACTTTCCGGCGGGATTGTCCGCCGGACCTACTCCAGCGGACAAACCGCCGGACTTTCCAGCGGAGTGTCCGCCGGACTTTCCGAGCGTGGGGACTTGCCCACACACGCCCGGACTTTTCCGGCGGACAATCCGCGGGAAAAAGTCTGCAGGACTTTTGACAATGAACGGACTTGCCGACACACGATCGGAAAGTCCGTTCATTTAGAACGTAACTGCCGGTAGACGGGACTAGCGAAGGCAGTGAATGCCGCCGCGAAAGCCCCGTCACCAGGCATGGATTTAAAGGGGAATCCCTACGCCGAAAAAAAAGCGTGGGGGTCCCCCCCAAATCCATCTCAGACCCTTATCCGAGCACGCAGCCCGGCCGGCCAGGAAAGGGGTGGGGACGAGCGAGCGCCCCCCCCCTGAGCCGTACCAGGCCGCGTGCCCTCAACATGGGGGGTGCCCTGGGGAAAGGGGGGCCGTGCGGCCCCCCCCCCCCCCAAAGCACCTTGTCCCCATGTTGATGAGGACAAGGGCCTCTTCCCGACAACCCTGGCCGTTGGTTGTCGGGGTCTGCGGGCGGGGGGCTTATCGGAATCCGGGAGCCCCCTTTAATAAGGGGGCCCCCAGATCCCGGCCCCCCACCCTATGTGAATGAGTATGGGGTACGATGTACCCCTACCCATTCACCTAAGGTGTAAAAGTGTAAATAAAAAAAACACACAATTTTTTAAAAATTTTTATTGCACTGCTCCGGGGGTCTTCTTCCGTCTTGGGGGGTCTTCTCGCCGGACTCCTCCGCTCTCTTCTGCTCTTTTACCTAGCTCTTTCACGAGCGGAGGAGCCCGGCTTTCTTCTTCGTCGCCGCCGTCGTCTGGGGGTCTCGTTCCGCCTTCGGGGGTCTTCGGGGGTCTCTCTTCTGTTCTTGCCGCTGTCGCCGCCTTCTGCGCCTTCTTCTTCTTCTTCTTCTTCTTCTTCTTCTTCTTCCGATGTTGACTCGTCGCTCTCTCTGGCCGGAATGGCAGAGACACGCGGTGTTGTGACTTATATAGGGACAAGGGGCGGGGTCACATGCTCATGTCACATGGTGACCCCGCCCCCCATATGATGTCACAGTCCCAGCATCCTCCGGGACTGTGACATCATATGGGGGCGGGGTCACCATGTGACATGAGCATGTGACCCCGCCCCTTGTCCCTATATAAGTCACAACACCGCGTGTCTCTGCCATTCCTGCCAGAGAGTGACGAGTCAGCATCGGAAGAAGAACAAGAAGAAGAAGAAGAAGAAGAAGAAGAAGAAGAAAGCGCAGAAGGCGGCGACAGCGGCAAGAACAGAAGAGACCCCGGAAGACCCCCGAAGGCGGAACGAGACCCCCGGACGACGGCGGCGAGGACGAAGAAAGCCGGGCTCCTCCGCTCGTGAACGAGCTAGGTAAAAGAGCAGAAGAGAGCGGAGGAGTCCGGCGAGAAGACCCCCCAAGACGGAAGAAGACCCCCGGAGCAGTGCAATAAAATATTTTAAAAAATTGTGTGTTTTTTTTTTATTTACACTTTTACACCTTAGGTGAATGGGTAGGGGTACATCGTACCCCATACTCATTCACATAGGGTGGGGGGCCGGGATCTGGGGGCCCCCTTATTAAAGGGGGCTCCCGGATTCCGATAAGCCCCCCGCCCGCAGACCCCGACAACCAATGGCCAGGGTTGTCGGGAAGAGGCCCTTGTCCTCATCAACATGGGGACAAGGTGCTTTGGGGTGGGGGGGGCCGCACGGCCCCCCCTTCCCCAGGGCACCCCCCATGTTGAGGGCACGCGGCCTGGTACGGCTCAGGTGGGGGGGGTGCTCGCTCGTCCCCCCCCTTTCCTGGCCGGCCGGGCTGCGTGCTCGGATAAGGGTCTGAGATGGATTTAGGGGGCCCCCATGCCGTTTTTTCGGCGTAGGGATTCCCTTTAAATCCATACCAGGTGACGGGGCTAGCGCGGCGGCATTCACTGCCTTCGCTAGTCCCGTCTACCTGCAGTCACGTTCTAAATGAACGGACTTTCCGATCTTGTGTCGGCAAGTCCCTTCATTTCAAAAGTCCCGCGCACTAGCACACAGACCGCGGGATTGTCAAGTCCGTTCATTTCAAAAGTCCCGCGGACTAGCACACAGACCGCGGGATTGTCCGCCGGACTCGCGAGTCCAGCGGACAATTTTAAGTCTGAACTTAAAACTTAGTCCGCCGGACTTTTGGCAAAAAAAGTCCGCCGGCGCCCACACACGGGCGCAAACAGACACCTAGTCACTGGAGCATTTCCTGTAGTGCCAATCCTTTCTCAACACATAGAGATATCTCCACCCTCCAACAGGTCTTTTCTATGGGTTTCTGAAGATTGATATACAGTGCCTTGCGAAAGTATTCGGCCCCCTTGAACTTTTCAAACTTTTGCCACATTTCAGGCTTCAAACATAAAGATATAAAATTTTAATTTTTTGTGAAGAATCACCAACAAGTGGGACACAATTGTGAAGTGGAACGAAATCTATTGGATATTTTAAACTTTTTTAGCAAATAAAAAACTGAAAAGTGGTGCGTGCAAAATTATTCGGCCCCTTTACTTTCAGTGCAGCAAACTCACTCCAGAAGTTCAGCGAGGATCTCTGAATGATCCAATGTTGTCCTAAATGACTGATGGTGATAAATAGAATCCACCTGTGTGTAATCAAGTCTCTGTATAAATGCACCTGCTCTGTGATAGTCTCAGGGTTCTGTTGAAAGCGCAGAGAGCATCATGAAGACCAAGGAACACACCAGGCAGGTCCGTATTACTGTTGTGGAGAAGTTTAAAGCCGGATTTGGATACAAAAAGATTTCCCAAGCTTTAAACATCCCAAGGAGCACTGTGCAAGCGATCATTTTGAAATGGAAGGAGTATCAGACCACTGCAAATCTACCAAGATCTGGCTGTCCCTCTAAACTTTCAGTTCAGACAAGGAGAAGACTGATCAGAGATGCAGCCAAGAGGCCCATGATCACTCTGGATGAACTGCAGAGAACTACAGCTGAGGTGGGAGAGTCTGTCCATAGGACAACAATCAGTCGTACACTGCACAAATCTGGCCTTTATGGAAGAGTGGCAAGAAGAAAGCCATTTCTCAAAGATATCCATAAAAAGTCTCGTCTAAAGTTTGCCACAAGCCACCTGGGAGACACACCAAACATGTGGAAGAAGGTGCTCTGGTCCAAAATCGAACTTTTTGGCCACAATGCAAAACGATATGTTTGGCGTAAAAGAAACACAGCTCATCACCTTCAACACACCATCCCCACTGTCAAACATGGTGGTGCCAGCATCATGGTTTGGGCCTGCTTTTCTTCAGCAGGGACAGAGAAGATAAAAATTGAGGGGAAGATGGATGCAGCCAAATACAGGACCATTCTGGATGAAAACCTGTTGGAGTCTGCAAAAGACCTGAAAGTGGGACGGAGATTTATCTTCCAACAAGACAATGATCCCAAACATACAGCAAAATCTACAAAGGAATGGTTCACAAATAAACGTATCCAGGTGTTAGAATGGCCAAGTCAAAGTCCAGACCTGAATCCAATCGAGAATCTGTGGAAAGAGCTGAAAACTGCTGTTCACAAACGCTCTCCATCCAACCTCACTGAGCTTGAGCTGTTTTGCAAGGAAGAATGGGCAAGAATTTCAGTCTCTCGATGTGCAAAACTAATAGAGACATACCCCAAGCGACTTTCAGCTGTAATCGCAGCAAAAGGTGTCTCTACAAAGTATTAACGCAAGGGGGCCGAATAATTTTGCACGCCCCACTTTTCATTTTTTTATTAGTTAAAAAAGTTTCAACAATCCAATAGATTTCGTTCCACTTCACAATTGTGTCCCACTTGTTGGTGATTCTTCACAAAAAAATTTAAATTTTATATCTTTATGTTTGACGCCTGAAATGTGGCAAAAGGTTGAAAAGTTCAAGGGGGCCGAATACTTTCGCAAGGCACTGTATGTGCTCTTTATTTATGTAGCAAGGTCCCAGGCTTCCTTCGGTCTAACGAGAACCTCCAGGACCAGAGATAGCTGACATCCTTCTGTATATGGTGGGTTGTGAGGCATGGTGGGTGCAAGGTAATTAAAGTTATTGGGCCCCAGACACTTCTTGAATGCAAAAAAGAGTTTATTTCTCTTAACTAGGAATGAGCTTGATGTTCGGGTTGAACATAAGTTCGACTCGAACATCAGGTATTTGCCCATTCGCTGAACAGCGAACATTATGGGGCATTTGCGGAACATTTGAGCACAGCGGAACACCCCATAATGCACTGCGAGTGCATTGCTGTATGATAATTGGCCAAAGCATGCACCTGACCTGCATTCTTTGGCCAATCACAGCACACTCTGCTAAGAGCCATAACTGGCCAAAGGCAGGGTGCCCTTGGCCAATCATGGCTCAGGGGGCTCAGTCCGTGCCCCACACTATATAAGGCTGCTTACACTCCAGCCGTGTAGTGTTGTTGGCTTGGACAGATAGATAGCTTGATTTAGATTAGGCAGGCAGGTTATTCAGTTAGTGGCAGTGTATTTGATTTTTTATATATATATATATATATATATATATATATATATATATATATATATATACACACACACACACAGTCAGTCTAGTATATATTTGGTGGATGTTAGAGACCTTGCGCTCCTCCACCTTTCGTTTGAGGATGCCCCACAGATGCTCAATAGGGTTTAGGTCAGGAGACATGCTTGGCCAGTCCATCACCCTTACCCTCAGCTTTTTTAGCAAAGCAGTCGTCGTCTTGGAGGTGTGATTGGTGTCGTTATCATGTTGGAATACTGCCCTGCAGCCCAGTCTCCGAAGGGAGGGGATCATGCTCTGCTTCAGTATGTCACAGTACATGTTGGCATTCATGGTTCCCTCAATGAGCTGTAGCTCCCCAGTGTCGGCAGCACTCATGCAGCCCCAGACCATGACACTCCCAACACCATACTTGACTGTAGGCAAGAGACACTTGTCTTTGTACTCCTCACCTGGTTGCCGCCACACATGCTTGACACCATCTGAACCAAATAAGTTTATCTTGGTCTCATCAGACCACATGACATGGTTCCAGTAATCCATGTCCTTAGTCTGCTTGTCTTCAGCAAACTGTTTGCGGGCTTTCTTGTGCATCATCTTTAGAGGAGGCTTCCTTCTGGGACGACAGCCATGCAGACCAATTGGATGCAGTGTGCGGCGTATGGTCTGAGCACTGACAGGCTGACCCCTTACCCCTTCAACCTCTGCAGCAATGTCCTGTTAAACCGCTGTATGGTCTAAGCCACCGTGATGCAGCTCAGTTTCAGGGTCTTGGCAAACTTCTCATCTCAGCCTATGCCATCTTTATGTAGAGCAACAATTATTTTTTTCAGATTCTCAGAGAGTTCTTTGCCATGAGGTGCCATGTTAAACTTCCAGTGACCAGTATGAGAGAGTGAGAGCGATAACACCAAATTTAACACACCTGCTCCCCATTCACACCTGAGACCTTGTAACACTAATGAGTCCCATGACACCGGGGAGGGAAAATGGCTAATTGGGCCCAATTTGGACATTTCACTTAGGGGTGTACTCACTTTTGTTGCCAGCGGTTTAGACATTAATGGCTGTTGAGTTATTTTTAGGGGACAGCAAATTTACACTGTTATACAAGCTGTACACTCACTACTTTACATTGTAGCAAAGTGTCATTTCTTCAGTGTTGTCACATGAAAAGATGTATAATAAAATATTTACAAAAATGTGAGGGGTGTACTCACTTTTGTGAGATACTGTAGGTCCCCTTGTAAAGGTATTCTCAGTCTGTCCACATGACAGCCGGGGACATAGAAGATTTTCGTCATCACCTGGGGAACAACCTGCTGAAAATCACAAGTCACGCTTCAGGGTGGCTCACTCAAACAACTTCACCTTTTTAGCCAACATGGCTCAGGTGGGCACTCCATGTATCTGCCGGCAGCATCCAGTCCCGCACAGTCCGGGCAGTACAGCTCTCTGGAATGTTCTCCACTAACAACAATTTAAATGTGAGTATGAAGTGGCTGTCAGCATAGCGTCCTTGACATCACACAACACATATTTGTAATACAAGGTAATAGGGATACAATTTTAACAATGTTTACCAGTAGTACCTGGGGTTGGGTAGAATTACGGACTCTCCCTTTGCATTCACTGTGGTGACAAGGTGCTTGAGGTCCTTTTTGTAGAGTTGACATTATTTGCATTAATCCGACAAACATATGTAGGAACAGGTAACAGTGGAGCCCTTAATCCCCAGCTATCTGCTGTATTAAACTGTAACAACTTACTTATGAGATTCCTAATATGGTGCTGCTTCAGCAATTCCGCCAACGATAGAAATACTAATTCCCTTAAGGTTTGGAAGGGAACAATATGATGTATCGTTTTAGAGGCCCGATGCATGACAGCTACTTTACATAACAGTCACTTTATTTGTTTCATACATTCTCCATTCCTTCTTCACTTACTAGCCTCAGGCGCCGCCGGAGAGGAACACAAGATCGTTCACAATCTTAGCACACAATGAGTGAACATACTAGGCCAGGCAGGTAATGACCGTAGGGCCACAATCCTCCGTAACAGTGACACCCAAGGTGATAGTCGAGGCAGATACTTGAATCTCCTTAGGAGGGAGACGGGTTGCTGGCACTACCTGTTCCGGGCTAGCAGTCACTGTAGGTGTCTTAGAAGAAACAATGGCAGCGGGAACTGACACTTCCACTGCAAGCTCACAAACACATCTGGTTCTTCTGGGGAGGAATCTGCCCAGGCACGGATAGGACTGCCAGAGTCAGTAACCTCGGTACTGGACGTAGGTTCCTCCAAGGTGGCATGTCCGCAGGCCCAATCCGCCCTCATCACCCGCGACCACAGTGGCGGTCTGGCAGCTATCAGTAGCAGTTCTCCACATCTACAACATCGGCTCCAAGGGCGCAAAAACAGGGCAAACCTTGAACCCTGTCAACAAATGATCCCTATAGCCACGGAGCTTTGAGAGATATACAAGAGGCAATCTCACCCAATCTCACCCTTTGGCACCATCCGAATACCCGTGTCAGTAATCGTGGTTCCAGAGGTGAAGAAACTGGTGATTTCCCATGGGTTATATTCAGCCGACATTGGTTGAGGGACCTCAAATCTCGGAGCTCCCAGATGTGCCATGTTTCCTCTTAGGCCGCAAGGTCTCAGCATGTGGACCCAAGATGGTGACCCAAACAGTAATACGTCCTCCTCTGCAGAGTGGGAGCTCCTCCCCCTGCCAACGGATTGGTGCAAATGTTCTCGTGGAACTTTGGTGTCCGCTTTCTTCATGCTGTGGCACGCTAAAACTGTACTGGAGTCCATTTTGGAATCTTCATTAACCCTCACAGAGCTGGCGGGAAGTGTCAAAAGATAAAAAATATATAGGTTCTCCCAGCAGGCCAAAGGATTCAAGAAAACCCCTGCCTATTGGCTGAGATACCCCATATACCCATAATCTGACCCTGCATTGCCGCTCTCGTATCTAGTACCACCAGGTACCCGGCCACCTAGTGGTAGAAGAGAAAAGTGCGACAAGGCCAAACTTAGGGAGAAATCTATTGATCTCTAACAATTAGCCAAGATGACTGGCAAGTACATTTTTGAGGAGCAACCCTGACTAAACTCCAGGGTGCTGCATCTAGATGTCATAAAAATATGAGATGGTTTTCTGAAAAGATGAAGGATATAGCAACATGCATCTTAAGCCCATAGTAAAACTTATCCTGGCTGTGTCTAAATAGGTGTTTCATTCTCCATGGTCCCACTGTATTTAGCAACATAACCACTCCCTCTTTCTCGCTCCTGAGAAGGACATAGGATTATGGACTTTGGGATTTATAACAGGATTTGTAGTGCGCATATAGCAGTGCACATGACTGCAACTAACTTACAATGTTCACTCCAAACAAACTGAAGTGAGGAGGGAAAAGGAGAGGTTCCAGAGCTCATGGCACATATTACAAGGAGGCAGAAAAACACAAACACAGTGGGGTTGATTTACTCAAGCCTGGAGAGTGCAAACACTGGTGCAGCTCTGCATAGAAACCAATTAGCTTCCAGGTTTTGGGTAAAAGTTTATTTGAACAAGCTGAAGTTAGCTGATTGGCTTCTATGCAGAGCTGCATCAGATTTTACACTGTCCAGATTTAGTAAATCAACCCCACTGGGGGCTTGTTTAGATTAGCCTCACCCTCTGAAGAGTGATCTGTAAGGGTGTTTAACAGACAGTGAGGAGGCATTATATTACCTCCTCACTTCCTGTTTTAACACCTAAAAGCCTGCACTACTACGCCCTACATTGCATGTGGTTGTGGGGTAGGTGCAGCAATGTCCATGGTCCCATTTAGTTGAATGGGTCACAGTTGGCGGGCAGTGTTGCCCAACAAATGTGACTAGGGGATCATTTGTACACCCCCGTTTGCTGCCTTTGCAGCTTAAGGGGAGCAATTGGGGGGCAGTAAATCTGCTTAAGTGCGAAATGAATAATAATTTATAAATTGCACTGCAGGAAATCTGTTCTCAAGCCAATCACAGATACATCTTTAACAGTTTAAACAGTAACCCTCTGTTTTTTTATATACACCTGTAAGGCAAAAGGCATAATGAGCTAGTATGCACCGCATACTAGCTCATTATGAAATACTTACCATAGAACGAGGCGTTGCGCGGGAGAATTCTTTCCGGCAAGTTCCGGCGTCTGCCGGGCTTTCAGTCGAGAATCCCCTGTGCGCATGCGCCGCTGAAGTCAGCGGCTCATTGCAGGGGGAATATCTCCTAAACCGTACAAGTTTAGGAGATATTCTTTTTACCTACAGGTAAGCCTTATTATAGGCTTACCTGTAGGTAAAAGTAATAAAATTGACTATACTACCGCTTTAAGATTAGTGGTAAATGCTCCATTGATCGTGATTCGTGAACCTTCAATAAATCATTTTTCTCCCTTAATTTTCATATTGTATGTGGAGGAATCCTCCTACAGTTGTCCAGACATTACAACTTCCTTTAGCATGTCTGTATAAATCTGGTACAGGGGAGAGGCTGTGAATAACCCTTTAATAATCATTGAAATGCTAGCTCAATGTGTTAGCACCCAGCTATCAGGTAGAGGAGAAAAGTTGTCTATGGTAGAGAAAATACATGAATTGCCCTTATGGGAAGCCTGTCAGGAAAAAAAAAATGACGGGCTGCCATCGCTGACCTATTTCTGGAAACGCTAGACTGAAACAAGCTTGCAGATTAGGACAGTCAGAAAATAGTCCTTATCTGCATGTTTGGATTAAAGTTATTTTTATTCAAAATTGCTAACAGGTAGGATTTTATTGTGGAAGATACTTTATATATCTCTTCTGCCATAAAAAGCTGCCTTATCTTCTAGCAGTATTTTACTGATTTGACAAATAAGCCCCATACACACAGGCTGAACATCAGGCAGTATCGGCCAGTTCAATAGCAACCGGCCGACATTCGGCCCGTGTGTATGGCAGCCAGTCCGACAGGAGCCAGCCAAACATCCAGCTTCTGTCAGAGGGAATCCAATGGCCAATGTGTTCTGGCATAGGAGCCGTCCCCCTGTCAGAACACAATAGCTCAGCGGGGAGATGGATTTACTAACATCGGATAGTTAGTACAGCAGCTGTTCCTGAGCCATTCAGTTTTATATCCTTCAGCAGGCTGCGTTGAATGAAATAAAGCTGCTAGTGTGTACTAGGCTTTAGCTGTGCATATGCGCTGCTCAGTGTACAATCTCAGCATGTCTCTGGTGCCAGGATGAATTAACTCCTGTACACATGCACAGGAGGTACAACATCCCAACCCAGCTAATCAAGATGTTCAAAGATGCCAAACCTAGACGGAGACCAGTCGAAAATGTCAATGAGGAAGTTGGGAATATCGTATAGCTGGAGGGAAGCTTTGGGAGTACATTGTACTGCTGGAGAGAGTCTTTGGGAGCTAAGTGTGCCATAATGTAGCTGTGTGCAAAAAAAAATTAAAAAGCCAACTCAACATCATGATGTAATCATGTAGTTCCCCTTTAAAAGTACTGTGATAGGAGGTTTAGCATAACAGCCAGGTAGCTAGCATTTTTTGAAGACATTTCAACAATGGCAGTCTACATGTTTCTATGAAATGTTTAATTTTAATATATTTCTTATACACTCTAAGGGACTCCTACCACAACTCCATTAGTTGTCTGGCTGCCTGATTTAAAAATGATATGGATAATTATTCCAGGTCAGTGACTCAAAATGTATTGAAGACACCGAATGGGTATTAAAGCCTGGAAACCAGTGTTTTTCAGGAAGAAGGCAGCAATAGCAGCATACTGTATGAATCTCTGTTATGGCAGGTTTCCTTTAAATGCCAAAACCACCCTCTCAGAGGCTCTCAGGCTAAGATGACCAAGCATTTTTCTATGGGGGGTTGTTGGGGAAAATTTTATGAAGATGTTTTAGATGTATTTTTGTCATAAGAGTCCCCAGTTTTCGTTCTGTCCCAGCCTGCTGTAAAGAGCTGACTGGGGCAGACTGACGCTGGTTGAGACCTGTTAAGTAGTGGATAACTTCCTGGGATTGGAAAGAGATCTTTGCGGAGTGGGGATGTGTCAGACCTGTATACTTTCAAATAGGTTTAGCAAACTGCCATGCATAACTGACAATTCCGTCGATAGTAATCCTTAGTACACATTGTTCGAAGAGAACAATGTGTACCTGGATTATGCTACCTTCCCTGTGGATGGAAGATTATGTGCAGATGTATGGCGCCAATCCCAGCATGTGCATACAGGTATACAGGTCTGTGATTGGTTCTTTTGAAGGAAAACAAATGTCTTTATTGGCTGTCTGTGAAGACACCACCTCCTTCTCCATTGTATTGTTTAAAATCCTTATATGGTCATTCAATTTCCTGTGAGGTCACAATCCTTTGTAATTCCTTTTTGTTGTCTGTGAATAAAAAGGAAGCTGGCCTATTGAAGAGGGGCCGATGCTGAGATGATGACGTGAGACTTGTGGTAATGTCTGTTCTTGGGAATGGGTGGACCAGGGGAGACATACGATCAGAGGGCGCATTATATCATAAGATTGAAAGGCGCTTATTAGCGCAAGAGTGTGGTGGAATATCCACTACAGGGGTGACGGATTACAATGTGGTACCTCTGTCAGCAAGTTTATTCACTCAGCGGGTTCATTTTGACTGTATAGTCATGGTTAAAGACATCTGTTCAGAGATCCAGGTGTCCCTGTTGCTCAGTGACTTTTACATGCACACATACATGCTTAGGGTATACAAACATAGTACTTAGGGTTGCCACCTCATCCCTTTAAACCCGAACACATATTAATTACGCAGGTTCTGTGGCTGATTAAGATGGTAATTAAACGCACTTGGTGCCTTATCTGCATTAAATTACCCTCAGAACCTGTGTAATTCATATGTGTTCGGGGATGAGATGAGGTGGCAACCCTAATAGTACTGCAAGTGAATAGTGGGTAAAATGTATATCTTAGGGGGTGGGTAATAAAAAAGTTAATATTCCTGAGAGTGTGCAGAGTTAAGTTCTGGGATTTAACTCTTTCCAGACAAATGATATTGGTGAATGAGTGCTATGATCCACACACACATGCACAGATATAGATAGATACTGTTGTTCAGTCAGGTTCAATCTCTGATGGGCAACTGAATACATTTTGCATGTACACATGACCTGGCTGCCTTACATTGTTTGCAGGCAAAGTCTCTGCCATACATACAAGAACTCCTGGTTTACATGTGTTTTAAGCTGGCCACACTGTTCAAAGGCCGGTTCCTAATGAATTGGCTGAAATTTGCTTAGTGGGTGGTCCTGTTGGCCTCCTTCCACCCAAAATCCTTCAACTGAAAAGTCAATACAGCTGGGTGGTTCATTTTTTGGCTGAACAGCAGCATAGTGGGAGATTCGGCCATCCATGCTGTATAACTAAAGCATAACTCCAAACTGATCCTGATTTCAAGGGACTGTCCCTGATTTGGAACAAAGTCCCTCTTTCCTCCACGTTTGTCCCTCATTTTGGTCTGATCTATATAGTATAGTATATAAAATGCACTTTTCGTCTTTCAAAAAATGTTTCCCAATGCTAAACCTTTCATCTAATTTCTAAATAGCTGCATTTGTAAATTGTAAAAGCCAATATAAAGGGATACTAGTGGCAAAAAAAAAAAAACACACTTGTGGGTTTAAAGGGGTTGTAAAGGT
>CM053036.1:83768732-83908164 GCA_028564925.1 Lithobates sylvaticus | reverse complement strand
CTGTAACATCAGGACACACATCATCATGCTTTGAAGATCAGAAGAAGCCGCTCATGATACAAGAACAGAACCTGGTCTCTAAGAAGAAATATTGCCAATTGGAGATCATGAACATTCAGTAACAGAAGTTAAGTAACCCTTTTAAATGTATTTGTACTGTTAGACTTTAGGCTGTTCTATTTTCTAGGCATTTTGCTTGTTATAGATATCTGTCAGTCTTGTATTGTATTCCTAAGATTGTAATAGTTTTGTACAGCAGGCTTTGTATAGTAAAAAGCACATTTATACACTGCAGAAGTCTCAGCTTCCTTGTTATACCACAGAGTAACCTTGCTAGATAGACGCAAGCGATACATTTTGGGGGCTCGTCCGGGATATACATTTGGGGGCTCGCCGTGACTGTGCTATAGTTCAATTGAAGCAGAGCTGTTTTTACTGTAGTGTGTAGCTTGTGCTAGGTAAAATGCTGCGTAAGCTGTTTAGGAAAAGCAAGGCTGTAGAGGGTTCTGGTGACCAGAAGGAAGTGTGCAGCTTACCTATCTGGGCCAGAGACAATGAGTGGGAGCCTCTTGCTAAAGAATTTGTGAAGTATGCTTCTCCCTTGAAGCTGACTTGGGGTGATAAAGTCTCAGATCATTTTGTAGATTTTAGCCTTAAGGGGTTGGATTTAAGTAAAAAAAGAGAAGAAGACAGTGTCCACAGTAGGATGGCATTTTCTTCATGCATTTTACATCGAATCACATTGAAGGGAGAAGGCAGAGGCAGAAGTTAAGGTATTAAAAGACCAGCTAGCAGTTGCTTCAGAGTGTGTACGTTCAACTGCTAGTCGGGCTGATGATTTGCAAGAGCGGTGTGCAGCCCTCATGACCAAATCAATTAATGCCTTAAGGAAGAGGAAGGGCCGTAAACCTGTTAGTAAAGCCAGGGTACGTGCCATTGTCACATCCCAAAATTGGGACTGTGAGGATGTGCTCTCCTCAAATGATAGTAAGGATGAGGAGATAGAGTTTGATGTTTCGCATGATGATCTGCTAGTGCGAAAGAAAAAAGTATGCCAGACCTCTCATTACTAAGCATAGGAAACGGCAACATGATAGAGAGGATATGGCAGATGGGGAGGTGCATTATCGCAACCCCAGAGATGTTGAATTTGAAGAAGTACGGGAGTTTACACAAACTGAACTCCATGAGCTGGCAAAACAATACAAACAAAGGTCTGGGGAGCCTCTAGTGAGTTGGCTCCTACGCTTATGGGATGAAGGGGCAGACAGTGTTGTTTTGTCAGGTAAGGAAGCAGTGACTATGGGAGTGTTAACCCATGATCCACAATTGCGTCAGGCAATGCGAAAAGCCCGAGAGTTTAGCGTGAATTTTTCACTGTTAGACCTCGTGAGAGATGGAATAGTCCGAGTATACTCTAGTCCTACTGACCTGGAAAATACCTACTCCTGGAGATCAATAGCAGAGGGTATTTCCAGGTTACGTGAGATGGGTTGTATAACCGGATTAAATACGTTTCCAGAATGGATGGGTCCAGATATGGAACCCTTCATGTCTGCTCTGCGCTCTAAGCTGATGAAGTCTGCGCCATTTAATCTCAGGGCTCCCTTATTGTCCTTGTTGGGAGGCCTGGGATTAAACAGCAAGATTCATGAAGCTGCAACCCTTTTAAGCCAGTTGGGGGAGCTAGAGGAGACTAAAACAAAACCTGTCAGGGCAGTAGATAAGGTCAAGGCCAGACAGGAAGAATACAAGCAGAAAAGAACAGAGAAGAAAGGGAATGGGGTAGAGAAGACAGGAGGGTGAAGAGAAAACCAGGCTAGTTATTTCTAGGAAAGAAATGTGGGTGGACCTATTAAAGGCAGGAGTACCTAAAGATGAGATAGATGGCATTTCTACTGCAGAAATGCTGAAGAGGTGGAAAGATTTAGTAGGTAAAACTGTCAGGGTTAGAAACACTACTCCTAGTGAAGATAACATCAGCCTAGACTTAGAGGAAACAGAACAGACCCCTCCTGTTAGCCCCAAACCAATTCCCAAAACTGAACGTGAACACAAACCCAAATCCCTTTATCCTGGGGAGGAGTTAGAGAGAATCAGAAAAGGGGATTGGGAGGTTCCTTATCCTTTATGAAGGGAAGGTGAGTCTCCTGTAATAGCCGTGAGGGCAGTGACAGCAGGAGACCGACGCCCATATGCACCTGTCACTGTATGGTGGGGAAAGTCATCTTCTCCCACACATGTAATGGCTTTAGTTGATAGCGGAGCCGAAGTTACACTTTTGCAAGGAAATCCTTCCCATCACAAAGGAGAATTGATTTATGTAGAAGGTTTGGGAGGGCAAACTACACCAGCAGTTAGGATACGAGTGAAATTGGCTATTGGCAAAGGATCAGGATTTATGACGAATGTTTTGGTATCAGAGTTACCCGAAAATATTCTGGGGATGGATGTACTTCAAGGTCAGTCAATTCAGACTGAAAGAGGTACATTCACATTTGGGTATCCTGATAAAGCGTATCTGGTAAGGGCGGTGAAGGCTGTGGTCAGAGGTCATGCGAAATGGACCCCTGTCTACATTCCTCCACCAGAGAAGCCAGTCTGTCTCAAGCAGTACAGACTTCCTGGAGGCCACAAAGAAATTGGGGAGACTATTCAAGAACTGTTGAGAGTAGGGATCCTTAGACCTGCTGTAAGTCCTTTCTCGTCTCCGGTGTTCCCAGTAAAAAAGCCTGATGGGACATATAGAATGACTGTGGATTACAGAGGTCTAAACAAAGTGGCACCTCCATTGAAGTCAGCTGTACCAGATATGATCTCAATTGTTGAAAAAATTGCTAAAGATGCAGGAGAATATCATGCTGTGATAGACCTGGCTAATGCTTTCTTTTCGATTTTAATAGACCCAGAGTGTCAAGACCAGTTTGCTATGGTGTGGGACGGCCGCCAGTACACTTTCACTGTCCTTCCGCAAGGCTATCTTCATTCTCCAACGATTTGTCATGGACTGATTGCCCGAGATTTAAGCACCCTGAATTTGAAAGTCGCTGTGTTTCACTACATTGATGACATCATGATCTCTGGAACAAAAGAAGATGTAACTGAAGCACTGCACCTGCTGATACATCACATGGAGAACAGAGGGTGGGCTATCAACAGAGACAAAGTCCAAGGACCTACCACAGAGGTGAAATTCCTAGGAATGATGTGGACTGGGCAACAGAGGAAAATTCCAGAGACAGTTGTGCAAACTATCCAGGCGCTGTTGCCCCCTACTACCAAAAAGGAGGCACAGAAGTTCATTGGAGTTGTGGGGTTCTGGAGATCGTTCATCCCACATCTTGGACTGATTCTGAGGCCTATATATAATGTCACCGGAAAAAGACTGAGTTCTCATGGGGTTCAGAGCAGCGGACTGCATTCCTGGCTGCTAAAGAAGCTATTTTGCAGCATCAGGGATTAGGACCCGTGAGACAAGGAGTACCATTTCAGCTGGATGTAGTGGAGCAGAATGGTACCATATCTTGGAGTCTGTGGCAGCCAAATGAAAAGAAAGGACTAAGAGCAATACCCATTGGATTTTGGTCCAAACAACTGACAGGGGCACAGAAGAGATACACGCCCCTAGAGAAGTACCTGTTTGGGGCCTACACAGCACTTCAACATGTAGAGACCATTACAGGAAAGGACACAGTCACCATCCATACTGCATTGCCAATAGCAGGATGGGTGAGAGATAATGGACTGATCACTAGGGCAGCTGTAGCCCAGAACCAGACACTGATGAAATGGAAGTGGTACCTTCAAGAAAGAGGGGGTATTGCAGCTGGGGATGTTAGAGACATTTCAAAACAGTTGACAGGGCTTGTTACTTTTACCAGCACCCAGCCAGAAGAAGAAATTCCTGTGCTGCAGTCATCCCCCATTCAAGAGGCTCCACCCTTTGAGTCTCTGTCAGAAGACATGAAGCAGTCAGCATGGTTCACTGATGGTTCAGCCATAGTCGCCTCGTCTGGGCGTAAATGGACAGCAGCAGCCTACAACCCAAGTACAGACACAGTCCTGCAGGAGACCGGAATTGGAGGGTCCAGCCAGTATGCAGAGTTGAAAGCTGTAGTGATGACGCTTCAGGAGGATCCTTCTTCCCATCTCACTATCTACACTGACAGCTGGGCGGTTTTTAAAGGACTGACAACTTGGATGCCCACGTGGAAGTCCAATGAATGGATGATTCATGGAAAGGTGGTGTGGGGAGGCAAGGAAGTCTGGGACTACATCTGGAAGGAAGCTCACTCGCGCACCATAAAAGTGGGGCATGTTGATGCACATGTGCCCCTAGTCCCAGACTTTGAGAACTATAACAGAGTTGCAGATGAAATCGCCAAAGTGAAGGCAGTTGTGCCAATTGATCCTGTCTTGATGAACTTGGCCAACTGGGCCCACAAGCAATCTGGACATTTGGGTCAGAAAGCAACATATGAATGGGCACAGCAGAGAGGCTTGCCTATATCCATGGACATGATAAAGACTGTAATAGGGAACTGTACAGTGTGTGGAGAAGTGCGACAATGGCCATTACAAAAGTACTCCACCGGGTCGATTAAGAGGGGTGAGAGGCCTGCAAAGATATGGCAGATTGACTTCATCGGTCCCCTGCCCCGGGGAAACAATGGACTGAGATATTGTTGCACTGCAGTGGACACCTATTCAGGACTTATGCTTGTTCATCCTTGCAAACGTGCAGATCAAGCTGCAACGCTTCAACTGCTACAGAAACTTGTCGTTGCTTATGGTTGTCCCAAGCAAGTCCAAAGTGATAACGGCTCACACTTCACCGGATCAACACTACAGCAGTGGGCCAAAGATTCTGGAGTGTACTGGTTGTGCCACATCCCATACCATCCACAGGCAGCTGGTTTGATTGAAAGATACAACGGGCTATTGAAGGACCAGATACGCAAACTTACACCCACACATACACTAAGGGGGTGGGATCGGGTCCTCACACACGCAGTCATGTTGTTAAATTCTAGGCCAATAGCCAAAAGCACACCATATGAGAGGATGGTAGGGGCTGGGGCACAGATTCCACAGCTGGAGTGCAGAGTTCAGTATTTATGTAAGGTTCCTGAAAAAACAGGGCTTAACAGATACCATGTTACTGCTTCCCATGACATAGAAACCAAGAGTGACGTAGCTGAAGCCTATCTAGGAATGAGAGGGAATCTGGCAGGAAGGTTTGAAGTTATATTTGCATTGGCAGATGAGCTTCAAGACAGTGGCTGGGACTCTGACTGGTTAGTGGATACTTCTCAGCAAGAGTGGAAAGTGAGGCTACATAACATAAAACCTTCCAAAATAAACAGCAGTGATCTTCTGGGAAATATCAGTATATTTCCTCTCCTCCCTATTGATGTTCTTTGGGAGGGTCAGAAGTGGGTACAGGCAGGGGCAAAGTGTTAGTCAGATATCCAGGCAAGAAGCCATTTAGAGGAGAGATCGTAGCTGAAGGGCCTGGATCTACTGTTTATGTATTATTAGAGGGAACAGATAATCCGCTTTGTTTTCCACTCCACAGGCTGTCTCCGATTTGATCCATAGGAAGACCAGAGAAAAGTGATTACAAGATGGAAAGAATGAAGGAAGATCGCAAGAGCTGTGGAGAGCAAGGCCTTTGATGTATTACATACCTGAACTTGTTTCTACAGAACTTTATGGACTGCAGACATAGTACAGTCCCTAGGATGGACTTTCTAATGAACTTTTTTTTAAAGTTAAAAGACTGAAACATCTTCTCAATGACAGAAATTGGAGGGGTTGCATTCAAGGAAAATTAATGTTTAGAATGAGTTTTATTAGTAATGATATGGAGTCTGAAAGAAAAAAAAATCTAGGGCGGAATGTGTTGCGTTTGTTAAAATATGATTTTTTATACATCAGACCTAACATTACATGGGAGAAATTACAAGTTTAGTTGATCAGATTCTCTGGTTTGAGTAGAATTCTCAAACAAATGCTGTTTTCATACAATGGTGTTAGATAGCTAGCAACAGTCCATTGTCTCGTCAGCTACAGTAAACAGGTTTGGAGGGTCTCTCAACCTGAAAAAACAATGACTGTTATATTAATGACAGGATTTCGTTTGAGGAGACAATGGTTAGTTAGCCCATTGTCTCGTCAGCTACAGTAAACAGGTTTGGAGAGTCTCTCAACCTGAAAAGAATGATTGTTAGTGGGTTGTTAGCTTTGGTCAACAAACAGGGGTATAAAATGGATGGGTAGAGACACAGAAGATGGAACATCATGCTGTAACATCAGGACACACATCATCATGCTTTGAAGATCAGAAGAAGCCGCTCATGATACAAGAACAGAACCTGGTCTCTAAGAAGAAATATTGCCAATTGGAGATCATGAACATTCAGTAACAGAAGTTAAGTAACCCTTTTAAATGTATTTGTACTGTTAGACTTTAGGCTGTTCTATTTTCTAGGCATTTTGCTTGTTATAGATATCTGTCAGTCTTGTATTGTATTCCTAAGATTGTAATAGTTTTGTACAGCAGTTTTTGTTAGTAAAACGCACATCTATACACTGCAGAAGTCTCAGCTTCCTTGTTATACCACAGAGTAACCTTGCTAGATAGACGCAAGCGCTACACATTCAGGCCCTAGAATCACAACATAAAGGAACACTGGATATACAAGAATATCCTAGAATCTCTTCGGAAAAAGGTATCAGATCTCCTCCGCTTTAAAGAGGAAGTAAAGCCTCTTAAAAAAATAAAAAAAAAAAAGACACCCTGCAAGGCAAAGGCATAATGAGCTAGTATGCATAGCATACTAGCTCATTATGAAAGACTTACCTGAAAACGAAACCCCCGAAGCGGTCCTTATCCACGATCTTCTGCGCTGCCATCCAGGGCCGGAGTGACTTCTGGGTCTCGCCGCTCCTGCGCTGTGATTAGCTGGAGCGGCGATGACGTCACTCCCGCGCATGCGCAGGAAAGCTGCATATCGCCGTGAACCCGGCATGCGCAGTGCGCCTGCGCGCCGCTGTCTACGGCGCATGCGCCGTAGACAACGATGCCTTTTCATTTCTAAATATCTCCTAAACCATGTAGGTTTAGGAGATATTTATTGGACCTACAGGTAAGCCTTAATCTAGGCTTACCTGTAGGCCAAAGTGCTTTGGAAGGGTTTACTTCCACTTTAAAGGCAAGGCATCCATACAGGCTGGGAGGAAAGTCTTGTATGAATCGGGAGAGAAATGCTGTAAATGACTGGCTAGATCAATTAAGGAACAACACACAGCAACATATATACCTCAAATAAAAGGGAACAGGGGACAGTTGATAATGAAACCAAAAGATATAGCACAGGTATTTGGGGACTTCTATACCTCCTTATATAATTTACCAATATCTGCTATAACTCCCTCCCCTTTAGAGGAGTACCTTATATCGGCACAACTACCGCGTCTACCAGCACAGACTAGGGAGGAGTTGGAGGTACCAATATCAATCAAAGAATTACAAAAAATAGTAAGTAGTGTTAAATCGGGAAAAGCATCGGGACCAGACGGATTTAGCATACAATATTATAAGACTTTCTTACCACTGTTAGGACCACAAATGATTAAAGTATTTAATGGGCTAGGACAATCTGCTAGATTCCCGCCAGCTACATCAATGGCACACATATCTGTCATTCTAAAAGAAGGAAAGGACCCAACCAAATGTGGCAGTTATCAGCCAATTTCTTTATTAAATGTAGATTTGAAAATTTTGACTAAGTTACTGGCCTACCGTCTACAAGCATTGCTTCCCCAGCTGGTGCATTTGGACCAGGTGGGGTTTATTCCCTCCCGAGAAGTGAGGGATAATACCATAAAAGCGCTTAATTTGATACATTATGTTGATCGTACGGGTATCCCCTGTGTGTTATTAAACACTAAGGCTGAAAAAGCATTCGATAGGGTGAATTGGGAATGTATGTTTGGAGTGTTGAAGCATATGGGTATTGGAGATCAGATGCTGCGATGGATTACTAGTGTATAATTAGCCCCACAAGCAATGGTAAAACTGAGTGTTTTCAGATATCTTCCCTATTTCTAATGGTACCCGTCAGGGGTGCCCTTTATCCCCCCTATTATTTGCTCTTTCACTATAGCCTTTTTTAAATAAAATCCGGCTAAACCTGGATATCACAGGGATACAAATTGGAGACTCAGAATATAAAATCTCTGTATATGCAGAAGATCTACTTTTCTCATTGGCTAAGCCACAGATCTCCCTACCTAATCTTATGAAGGAAATAGAGAAATACGGGAGTCTATCAAATTTCAAGATAAATTATATTAAGTCAGAGGGCATGGGAATTGCTTTACCCCCATCTCTGCGCCATACTTTACAAACTAATTTTAACTTTAAATGGACAACATCGGCATTGAAATATCTTGGCACAAACATTCCACCAAATCTGACTAATATTTTTATGTTGAATTTTGTACCCTTGTTAAGTTCAGTTAAGGTTCTGTTAGATAAATGGCACAGGGGACTTCATTCTTGGTTTGGCCGTTGTAATATCATAAAGATGAGCATACTACCGAAATTTTTATATCTGTTTCAGACACTTCCCATAGCAATCCCAGCAACCTTTTTCTGGCAAATCAATACGCTTTTTACTAAGTTTATATGGGCTAAGAAACAACCAAGGCTCTGTAGACTTCTTTTGACAATGCCCAAAAACTCAGGCGGGATAGCAGTACTGGATACGCTTAAATATTACCATGCGGCACACCTTAGTAGAATTGTGGACTGGTGCAGACATAGAGATTTTAAACTTTGGATGGTCATGGAGCAACAGTTTAGTCCAATCCCCCTATCGAGGGCAATGTGGTGCTATGTAGGACTACCAATTTCTCTTAAGAAACATCCCACGATAGGCCCTACACTTATAATAGGATATATGGTTTGCAAGAACGCTAAACTCTCGTCTATGCGGTCACCACTATATCCTATATTGGGAAACCCGGGGTTCCCACCAGGAGTAGAAAATGGATTATTTGGTAGTATTCTGGAGAAAGGACTTTCGCAAGCCTCCCACTTTTTAGAAACCGAGAGATGGCCGTCGATCGCTACGCTGATGCACCCGGAGGGTCGATATAGGTTAAGAATATGGCAAGCATTGCAGTTGGACCACTTTTTTAGGACATTAGGACCGCCGGGAAATTATAGACGACAGCAAACACAGTACGAAACATACTGTGAGAAAGTAGAACCTCTTGAAAACATTCTTTCCAAGATATACTCCTTGCTGGTAGCCCCTCCAGAAGACTTCCGGGTACCGAGTCTTAGTATATGGGAAAAAGACTTGAACAGGACATTCACCCCTGATGAGTACCATAACATCATTTATCTTTCATTGAATACATCAATCTGCACATGTACCCAAGAGATGAATTATAAACTACTGACGCAGTGGTATCGTACACCATCGGTACTAAGTAAGATCTTCCCAGAGGTAGCAGATAGTTGTTGGAGATGCCAGGAAGAACGAGGTACTCTATTTCACATCTTTTTGGCATGTCCCAAGATTGGAGAATAATGGTTGGAGGTACAGAGGATAACACAAAAATTTACAGAATGTTCAATACAGAAAGACCCTGCATTCTTTTTATTATACTGCTCACAATTGCCAAATCAGAAAGATAGGGAATCAGTTATGTGCCATCTGGTTAAAGCATGTGTTACGCTATGTTGGAAAAATCCTAACCCCCCCCCACAATCGCAATGTGGCCTAATAAGGCGAGGAACATTGAAGCAATGGAAGACCTAGTGTTTTCACCCCCGGAAAAAAGATAAAGATATAGGGATACATGGTCACTTTGGGCAAGATTTATATATTCAGAGGAGGGGAAGTCACTCGTGGGAAGTTAAAGGGGAGGATAAGGTACTTGACCCCCCAGAGTGGGTCGTGTCTATCCCCGTGGGAGGGGGGGCGTGGGAGGAGGGAGAAAAGGGTGGGAAGGAGAAAGTGGGGTGGGAGGGTATTCCCTTTTTTTTCTCTTTTTTTCTTTACTAGTTTTGAGGGGAAGGGTGAAAAAGGATAAAGAGGAAAGAAGGAATTGGTTGAGTGGGCCAGGATGTAGGGATTCTTATATAATGACATTAGGTTATGAATTGAGGATATAGATACCTATGTTATGGAACATTTAAGTTGAAAATGTATATAACGGATTGTTGATATGGACATGGTTGTATAAATAAAGATAAGTAAAAAAAAAAAAAACAGACACAAAAGAAAAAAGGAAAAAAAACTGAAAAAAACAACAAAAACGCAACTAATGAATATCACACAGCTATTAAGCTGAACCCGGGTCAAACGACCCCTGGTGGGGACATTCAAAATTGCAAACCAAAAAAATATAATAATAAATATGCCTAGAGGTGACAAATTGTGTCAATGTATAATATGTGAAACTTCCAACATTAATAATTGGAATTTATTTGCAAAACATTATATAATGAGCTCAATTAATCAAAGTAAATAGACCAAGAAACCAATATTAATCAACATTGGTATAATTGGTAAAAATAGGGCCAAGTGATAATATTAACTAAAAAAATGTATAGGATAAAGACCCAATATAAATTAATAAGTGAAATATAGAATTTGATTATTTGTAAATGATTCGTACGTGATAAAGTATTATACGTGGAACCTATCTGGCATATTAAACCAAAAAAATAAATAAATATGAAAAAATACTAATAATAGATAGGTGCCCTAACTGATTAGGTGAACCAAAAATGCCCATCCTTGCATGACACAACGGATATTACAGTAAGGCCACATCAAACATTAAAAATAAAAAAGCATAAAACAAAATACAATAATATATTAATATGCAAAAAAAGATGAAACATTAGACAAAAAATAAATTGGTACATTAATGACCCTATGAACAGAGGCCCATCCCTCCAGATCACACCTAATATTACCTTATATCCACATCAAGCATTATTGATAAAGGCATTTACGTCTGTGTCTATATTTAACCCATATGGAGCATACGTTTTTAACCGATAGATTCAAGCCATCTCGAGTTTGGAAATCTCTCTCACCATTAGACTTCCCCTCCAGTTCGGCCTGAATTTGTCAATGCCCAAGAAAAGGGTGTTAGCCGGATCCCTATTATGTACCAAAAGGTAATGTTTAGAGACAGAATGGTTTTTAAACCCCATTTTTATGTTTGTAATGTGCTCATTAAGGCGGGCTTGAAGGGGGCTTTGGTCCGTCCCACATATTGCAGGTCACAAGGGCACTGCAACATGTATACCACCCCAACGGTAGCACGAGTAATACAGGGTTTAATACTAAATTGCTTCTGAGTGGCAGTGGACATAAAGGAGGTAGTCCTTCTCTGAGCGCAAGAGTTCAGAGAACAGACCCTACATCGTCTACACTGATAGAAACCAGTGATCTGGTCAAAAAAAAAACTACTGGTTGTCGGTGGGTTCAGAACGTTGGGAGCCACCTAATTACGTAAGGATGTTACACCTCTAAAAATCGTTTTCGTTTCATTAGTTTTTTTGTTTTTTTCGGAAATTCGGAAAATCGAAAATTCTGAAATTTGGAAATTCGGAAATTCGCAAATTCGGAATTCGGAAATTTCGGGAATTTTCACATTTCTATTTTTGGATTTCCGAATTTCCGAATTTTCGAATTTTTCGGATTTCCGAATTTCGTATTTTCGTATTTTCGTATTTCTGAATTTCCGAATTTCAAATTTCTGAATTTCCGAATTTAGTATTTTCGTATTTACGAATTTTGAATTTCCGAATTTTCGAAATTCGGAATTTTCGAATTTTCGAAATTCCGAATTTTCGAAATTCCGAATTTTCGAAATTCCGAATTTTCGAATTTCCTAATTTTGAATTTTCGGATTTCCGAATTTTCGGATTTCCGAATTTTCGGATTTACGAATTTTGGATTTTCGGTTTTTCGGAATTCCGAATTTTCGGAATTCAGGAATTCAAAGATTGGAAAATCCCAAAATTTGAAAATCTGAAAAAAGAAAGAAAATCAGTTTAATTAATAACTAACTATTAAATTAACGAGTACGAATTTATCCGAAGTTACGAATTATCTGAAATAACGAATGCCGCATCTGGAAAAAGGTTTTATTATTATTGCTATTTATTATTATTAGATAGTTACGTTCCATTTGGTTAGATGCGGCATTTGTTATTTCAGATAAATTCGTAACTTCGGATAAATTCGTATTAGTTACGTTCACTAACAGACAAATTTTGAAAGGGAATTCCAATACCTATAATTTAATAGTTAGTTATTTAGAATTAAACTGATTTTTTTTTCAGATTTTCGATTTTTCTAATTTTTTAATTTCCGAATTCCAAAAATTGGGAATTTCCGAAAATCCTAAATTCGGAAATTCGAAAATCCGGAAATCCGGGAATTAAAAATTCGAAAATCCGGAAATCCGAAAATCCGAAAATTAGAAAAATCGGAAATTCGGAAATCCGAAAATCCGAAAATTAGACATTTGGAAATTCGAAAATTTGGAAATTCGAAAATTTGGAAATTCGAAAAATCGGAAATTCGGAAATTCGAAAATTGTTTCTGGCGCTTTGTTTCTGTGATACAATTTAGCAAATTATTAATTTTTCTTCATAAATTTTGGCCACAATTTATACTGCTACATATCTTTGGTAAAAATAACCCAAATTAGTGGATATTATTTGGTCTTTGTGAAAGTTACAGACTCTATAAACTGTGGTGCGAATTATACAAAATTGATTACATCTGATGTACTGGTGGCCTATCTCATTTCTTGTGCCCCGAACAAGCCAGGAAAGTGCAAATACCCCCCAAATGACCCATTTTTTGAAAATAGACATTCCAAGGTATTTAGTAAGAGTCATGGTGAGGTTTTTGATGTTGTCCTTTTTTTCCCACAATTCTTTGCAAAATTAATTATTTTTTTATTTTTAATTTTTTTCCACGAAATTGTTATTGTAATAGGTTATTTCTCTCACATGGCATGTGTATACCACAAATGACACCCCAAAATAAATTTTGCTGCTCCTTCTGAGTATTATGATACCACATGTGTGGGACTTTTACACAGCCTGCCACTTAGAGAGGCCCAACATGCAGGGAGCGCCATCACGTGTTCTAGGAGCATAAATTACACATCTAACTTGTTGACTACCTATTACACTTTTGAAGGCCCTGGAGCACCAGGACAATGACACGTGACACTGACGTTGCACTGATGACAGGTGGCACTGATACGTGGCACTGATGACACGTGACACTGATGTGGCACTGATGACAGATGGCACTAGTACAGGGCACTGATGACACGTGACACTGATGACAGATGGCACTAATACGGGGCACTGATGACACGTGACACTGACAGATGGTACTAATATGTGGCACTGGTGACAGATGGCACTAATACGTGGCACTGATGAGAGATGGCACTAATATGTGGCACTGATGACAGATGGCACTGATACGTGGCACTGATGACACATGACACTGATGACAGATGGCACTGATACGTGGCATTGATGACACGTGACACTGATAACAGATGGCACGTGACACTGACAGGTAGCACTGATGACAGATGGCACTGATACGTGGCACTGATGACAGATGCACTAATATGTGGCACTGATGACACGTGACACTGATATGGCACTGATGACAGATGGCACTGACGTGGCACTGATGACACGTGGCACTGATGTGGCACTGACGACAGGTGGCACTTATACATGGAACTGGGGACAGATGGCAGTGGGGACAGACGGCAGCGGGGACAGATGGCAGCGGGGACAGATCGCACATTTAGTTTTTTTACTTACGGCCGCTGCAGCCATTCGTCTCTCTCTCCTCACACGCTGTCTGTGTGAGGAGGGAGAGCGGCGCTGAGAGATGATCTCATATGTTTATATATGAGATCATCTCTCATTGGACACGCCGATCTCGCTGTAAACAGCCGCTGTGATTGGCCGTTTACAGCGATCTGTGACTGGCTGTGTCCAACGGACACGGCCAGCACAGAACTTCCCCGATGCGCGCTCTCAGGAGCGCGCATTAGGGAAGTAAACAGCAGGACATCCAGGGACGTCCACCCGGCAGGGAGCGTCCGCGCTGAAGCCGTCTTTCGGCTATAGCTCGGGCGCGTAGTGGTTAAATTCTCCTGTTGCTGTTCTCTCCTTGACTTTGATAAAGCACATGTGTGCGAAACATGTAAGCCTCGGCAACTCCTTAGCTTGCTGTTCACCACTATACACAAGGTTCCTGTTTCCGGAGTGGAAACGTAATGCAATCTGTACCAGCACTAACAGCCCCTTGTAGTTGCTGGTCAATTGTCTACAGTAAAATAAACTAACTTTGAATTTATTCCATGGTTCATATACATATATATATATTTTGGCTTCTACCCATAGAGCGCTGCTTTTTTGTTTTTTGATTCTCGTTTACCATTTGGCTGATAAGGTATAAATCAATTATTTGCATTGCTGTTGGAATGGGACATGTGAATACCTTCTGCTCTAAGAATGACACACACTGATTTGATTTAAAGGCTTTTTTCTTTAGTCCCATATGACTATATCTTGTACAGTAATAGCGACAGACCTAATTTTTGTATTATTGGTAATTTGTGTAAGCTCCCCACCTTGTGGGGAAACAATGCATTGCAACCTAGATATAGGAAAGGGCTCTGGTGTACCTGTATGATACTTTGCCCAAATAGTGGATCATTATGGGGTGCCCAAAACATTTCAGCAACCATTTTAAAATCAAACGTATAATTAGTACCGTTGTCAGTCTAAATAAAATCCGCTTTCTTTGTAGTCCGTAGTGTAGATACAACTGTTTATATGGTATTCATAATTATTAGCAAAACGCAGGTGCTACTTATCCTAATATTCACCCTAAAAGTGCTGAATACCCACGCCGCTAGGATGCATAAGGCCGGCCTAAGACGGAACAATTTTCTTTTGCTTGATTCCCTTATCAACACAGTCTGTGTTGATGGGGAGAATCCCTCCCGTGGAGCTATTGCATTCTCCGGCGGGGGGAGGGGGGTGTTGGCGTCCCCACTTTGAGAACACAGTGATTATTGCTATCGGCTTTAACAGGTACCTTCAGCCAGCCCATACATGGTTTGAATCTAGGCCGGTCCCTGTTGACCTGGCTGAGATTTAAACCATCTGTGACCGGCTTAACAGTCATATGGTTTGAAACTAAGTCACATTGATTACATTATCTTCTTTTTTTTTAACAATCAGGAGTACTTTATTTGTAAAAAAATGAGGAACAATACAAAATGCCAACAATACAGAAGAGCACCATGCAACATTGCATGTAGTATTAGAGCAATACATATAGAAGATTATCCAAACTGAGCATTCAATGACATATTCACAGCATAGTACAACCGGGCATGTGTATAACAGTGAGGAGTGACAGCATGTATCATGAGATTACATTATCTTCAGTTCAGATCAAGTGCATAGCTCTCCCAACTGTCCCTGATTTGGAGGGATTGTCCCTTTTTGGGACCAAATTCCTCTGTGCTTCTTTCGATTTCAGTTGTCCCCCTTGTTTGATCCGATGTATAGACCAGCGTTTTAACTTCAGTCCTCAAGGCGCCCCAACATGTCATGTCATGTTTTCAGGATTTCCCTCAACTGATCAAATCACTTGTGCAAAATAATGGAAAGCCTGAAAACATGACCTGTTGGGGCACCTTGAGGACTGGAGGTGAGAAACACTGGTCTAGACCATTGTAACAAAATGTAATAGTTAACCACCAAAAGTGTTATACTAAATGATATCTCTTATTTATTGCATATCTTAAATTTAAACATCACTTTTTAAAATAATAGTGGGGAAAAAAACATTTGTGGGCTTAACCAATCATTTTTGTGCACCAGCTCACCAAAGTCTGCATAACTGGAAGTGTGGCAAAAGTATGTGCTTTTTCTACATACACATACCTCTCAACTTTCAGAAATGATACAGAGGGACACCTTTTAGCACACAGTATGTAATGTGACAGAGGGAGGTCCTGTCACTGTAAGATGCAGGATTCCCATTTAAGGTTAATGCGAGGTTCAGAACTATCTTCTGAGTTTCTTTCTCCGGATTCTGTTTTTCTGGATCGGAACAGTCAATCCAGGTTTTGCTAGACGCCTGCAACCTGGCTGACTACACGGGTATGCAGGGTCATTATATAAATTTGAGGGTGAACCGCGCAAATTGTGGCTAATATCTTATTATGGGAGCTGCTGCCTTCACTAATACTACTACTAGAGTAGAGTCTATATAAAAAGAGTAAAAGGGATAGTGGGTGTGAGTATCTAAACAACCTAATACCATGTAATTAGCGTCCATTTTTGAATAGACCAAATCCGCTCATGTGTAAGGTTATTGCGATGTCTGTTTTTGTAGGTTACTCCTAATTTTTAGGGCTTATATTACTCTGTATTGTTTTATTGGTATATATCCATTGGACATTGTTCGTATATTACCCCAAGCAGCCAGGATTAACCAAATTCACCATATATAACATCTTGGTCATGTCATGAAGAACAGAAATGTGACAAAAGAGTATAATCGGGACACCACATAGTATATATTAAAAAAAAAAAAAAAAAATCCATTTACATCAAAAATTATGTAAATTCTACTGAAATGTATGCAAGTATAAAAACACATTCATTACAAGTAAAGTAATAAAAATAAATAAAAATAAAGTTAAAATAAAAATAAAATGATGTTGATAAATACTTTATTAAAATTAAACTAATTAAAATATTTGCAAATCTTTTTTTTTAAGGCTGCAAGTTCCTTATTGACTACGTGCAAAAGTACCTTTATATCTTTTAAAGTTGGGAGGGTTTTTTTTCTAATAAAAAGTTTGAAATTAGAAATTCAAAAACTACCTAGAAGAACGGAACTTATAGTATTAGGGGGTAATTTATTATGCTACAGAGGATTTGAGGGCCTACGGAAAATTCTACTGTTTTATATATTTAGCCACATATAGTCACCTATAACCAGGATGTTTTTAAAAATTGGAAATAAAACAGTTAAGATCTATATTTATATTCATGCCTTCTGGTTGGAGGGTATTTAACATAAAAATCTATTTGGTTTCATTCTGTGAAATTTTGATCTTTTTATTGTCCCCTCTTTAATGTCCTGTAATTTTATCTATTCCATAGAAGGTCATGAGTGATGGGTCGAGTTCTGCCAACATCATGGCGTCTTTCCATGTCTCTACATGAGTTTTTATTTACATCTTAAATGTGAGTGTTCCATTTTACCCTCCTTTTATTAAAATGAATTTTTGGTTTCATCGGGTGAGCACGAGGATATCCTCTGGCCCTCCTTTCCTTCATTTGCACCTCATCCGCATTTAAAATGGGAACTTGCCGTTGACCAATACCGTTCAGAGTCTGACTTGTGATCGAGGCGATCTGGATCCTTGATGGTTCTCCACTGTACACGGTGTCTATCACCACAAGCCTGTTTGCCCCTTTAAGTCTACTGCTTCCGGTTAGCATTCATACAATTGGTGGCGGTTCTTCTCACAAGATTCTCTTTCCACTATGTTTTCATTGATGTCATCCATTGATGCTTCTGAGATGTTAACCTACTTGCAGTGTTCACTGACACCAGGACTTTTTTGATTCAACTCTTCTCTTCTTGTTGTATACAATTTTTCTCACTTGGTGGACATTATTTATATGATTTACATTTGCATTTTTCTTTTTTTAATTGTGGTATATTTGGTCACACATATAATACCGTCACTAGTATATATAAGCGCTGGATTTTTTCTTCATGTGCACGCATGCGTCTGTCACCAATGCTGGCGCCAAACGGACTGCAGCAGAGCTACTGCACAGAATCAGCTGTTTGGTCTACAGAATTCTCTGTGAACCCTCAAATTCATTCCTTTTTCTGACTTCCTGCTATTGACCCGGCCTGCCTTTGTCTACTCTTAAACCCCACCTGCACCGACCCCAGCTTGTTCTTGGAATATGTCTCTGCCTACTTCTTGTTGCTGATTTGTCTTACCATTGTCAACTCTGGCCTGAACCCTAACTACTCTTCTGTCTTATGCTTATACCTGATCTGACTGCCAGTTACTGACCAGGCTTGTCTGAGCCTGCTGATCATCTACCTGCTGCCCAGCCAGTACTTGCTGCCTAACTACCTGCTGCCCGGCCAATGCCTGACAATCATCTACCTGCCGCCAGCGAATAACCTGTTGATTGACTACCTGCTTCCAGCCTTCTGACCCACTGCCTGCTGCCCAGCCAGCTCCTGTGGAGCACCAACCTGCTGTCAGCTGTTTCAGCTGTTCTCCTATGTGTTGTCTGGTCTGATCTTGTGGATGTAAAGACGACCTACCCACATCAGTTAATAGAAGAATGATAAGGCATTCATGCCACTCTGTGCTCTCGTGTCTCCTGTCACTTTACCAGGAGTTGTGAACCGGAGGTATAAGAAAGGCCTTCCTCGTCATGTCAGGCTCCTCCAACAGGTACATGACATAGGGTCTTCTTCCACTGAACACCAGTGATTGGGGGTGGAAGGAGAAGGGGGTCAGGGTTCCTTCGCTGCTCTCTCTAGATTCGTCTGCCACTAGGAATCAGGGTTTCTAGGCAGCCCTCTCTAGATTTGTACATCACTGTGGGGGAGAGGGTCCTTATTTACTCTCTCTAGCTATGTCCACCACGGGAGGGGGGGGGGTCAGAGCTCCTTGGTAACCTTTGGCCTATATTGATTTCTATATACACCCGCTTGTGCAGAAGATGCCTTCCTTTGTTAAGGATTCTAGACATATCATGAATTTTCTGACTGGTATCTGCCCCAAAAATGATATATGGATGGTGACAGTAGAGGTCACATCCCTCTGTACCATTATCCCACACGAATTAGGTTTTGAGGCCGTGCAATGTTATTTGGAAAGAGACTCGGGTCTCCCTCAGGGGCAAGTGGACTTTCTGATGTCACTGCTGAGGTTTGCTGAAGCTTCAAACTATTTCTGGTTCGAGGGCCGGTTTTACAAACAAGAGGCTGGAGTCGCCATGGGGGCAAAATATGCCCCCAGCTTGGCAAATTTATTTATGGCCAGGTGGGAGGAGGATGTCATCTATTCCCAGGATATACCCCAAATTGCCCTCAGGGCTAGGTATATTATTACATCCTCCTCCTATGGGATGGACAACACCAGGATTTGGTGGACTTAATGGTGACCCTGAATCACAATCAGAGAGGGATACACCTCAATTATGAGGCTAGCCAATCTGAGATCCATTATTTAGACTTAAAGATTGGCATTAAAGAGGATAAGTTTGTTACCTCTACTTTTTTTCAAGGGGACCGACAGGAATTCATTCATCCCAGTTGGAAGCTGTCATCATAGCTCTTAGCTCAGGGCGGTTCCAAAGAGCCAGTATCTCAGGCTTCGTAAGAATTGCTCTGATCCCCAGGAGTTTTTGGTGCAGGCTGATGTATTAACGAGTCGGTTCCTTGAAAAGGGGTATCAAAGGGAGTCCCTTAGAGACACCTTGGAGACGGTTCTAGCCACCAATAGGGAAGAGTTGTTGATCGAGAGAGAGCCCTGGGAGGATGATCAGTTCCCCCTGGGTGTTCACTTCATCACCTCTTATTCGATACAGCATTAGACATGTGCAATTCGTTTAGTTCCTAATTCGTTTTTTAACGAATTTTGACAAATTCGTTTATTCCGAATTTCCAAATTTTTCAATTTCCGAAAATTCCGAATTTCCGAATTTCAAAATTTGCGAAATTACGAATTTCCGAAATTGCCGAATTTCCGAATTTCCGAAATGACGAATTTCCGAAATTACGAATTTCTGAATTTTTGAAATTTCGAATTTCCGAAATTACGAATTTTGAATTTTCGGATTTCCGAATTTCGAATTTTCGGATTTCCGAATTCGAATTTTCGGATTTTCGGATTTTCGGATTTTCGGATTTTCGGATTTCCGAGTTTTCGAATTTTCGAATTTCCAAATTTTCGAATTTCCGGATTTTCGGATTTTCGGATTTCCGAGTTTTTGAATTTCCAAATTTTCGAATTTCCGAATTTCCGATTTTTCGAATTTCCAAATTTTCGAATTTCCAAATTTTCGAATTTCCAAATGTCTAATTTTCGGATTTTCGGATTTCCGAATTTCCGATTTTTCTAATTTTCGGATTTTCGGATTTCCGGATTTTCGAATTTTTAATTTCCGGATTTCCGGATTTTCGAATTTCCGAATTTAGGATTTTCGGAATTCCCAATTTTTGGAATTCGGAAATTAAAAAATTAGAAAAATCGAAAATCTGAAAAAAAAATCAGTTTAATTCTAAATAACTAACTATTAAATTATAGGTATTGGAATTCCCTTTCAAATTTGTCTGTTAGTGAACGTAACTAATACGAATTTATCCGAAGTTACGAATTATCTGAAATAACAAATGCCGCATCTAACCAAATGGAACGTAACTATCTAATAATAATAAATAGCAATAATAATAAAACCTTTTTCCATTTGTTTAGATGCGGCATTCGTTATTTCAGATAATTCGTAACTTAAAAGCGCCTTTCGAAATTCGAAAATTTGGAAATTTGGAAATACGAAATTCGGAAATGTGAAAATTTGGAAATTTGGAAATCCGAAAATTCGAAATTCGGAAATCCGAAAATTCGAAATTCGGAAATCCGAAAATTCAAAATTCGTAATTTCGGAAATTCGAAATTTCAAAAATTCAGAAATTTGTAATTTCGGAAATTCGTCATTTCGGAAATTCGGAAATTCGGCAATTTCGGAAATTCGTAATTTCGCAAATTTTGAAATTCGGAAATTCGGAATTTTCGGAAATTGAAAAATTTGGAAATTCGGAATAAACGAATTTGTCAAAATTCGTTAAAAAACGAATTAGGAACTAAACGAATTGCACATGTCTAATGCTGTATCGAATAAGAGGTGATGAAGTGAACACCCAGGGGGAACTGATCATCCTCCCAGGGCTCTCTCTCGATCAACAACTCTTCCCTATTGGTGGCTAGAACCGTCTCCAAGGTGTCTCTAAGGGACTCCCTTTGATACCCCTTTTCAAGGAACCGACTCGTTAATACATCAGCCTGCACCAAAAACTCCTGGGGATCAGAGCAATTCTTACGAAGCCTGAGATACTGGCTCTTTGGAACCGCCCTGAGCTAAGAGCTATGATGACAGCTTCCAACTGGGATGAATGAATTCCTGTCGGTCCCCTTGAAAAAAAGTAGAGGTAACAAACTTATCCTCTTTAATGCCAATCTTTAAGTCTAAATAATGGATCTCAGATTGGCTAGCCTCATAATTGAGGTGTATCCCTCTCTGATTGTGATTCAGGGTCACCATTAAGTCCACCAAATCCTGGTGTTGTCCATCCCATAGGAGGAGGATGTAATAATATACCTAGCCCTGAGGGCAATTTGGGGTATATCCTGGGAATAGATGACATCCTCCTCCCACCTGGCCATAAATAAATTTGCCAAGCTGGGGGCATATTTTGCCCCCATGGCGACTCCAGCCTCTTGTTTGTAAAACCGGCCCTCGAACCAGAAATAGTTTGAAGCTTCAGCAAACCTCAGCAGTGACATCAGAAAGTCCACTTGCCCCTGAGGGAGACCCGAGTCTCTTTCCAAATAACATTGCACGGCCTCAAAACCTAATTCGTGTGGGATAATGGTACAGAGGGATGTGACCTCTACTGTCACCATCCATATATCATTTTTGGGGCAGATACCAGTCAGAAAATTCATGATATGTCTAGAATCCTTAACAAAGGAAGGCATCTTCTGCACAAGCGGGTGTATATAGAAATCAATATAGGCCAAAGGTTACCAAGGAGCTCTGACCCCCCCCCCTCCCGTGGTGGACATAGCTAGAGAGAGTAAATAAGGACCCTCTCCCCCACAGTGATGTACAAATCTAGAGAGGGCTGCCTAGAAACCCTGATTCCTAGTGGCAGACGAATCTAGAGAGAGCAGCGAAGGAACCCTGACCCCCTTCTCCTTCCACCCCCAATCACTGGTGTTCAGTGGAAGAAGACCCTATGTCATGTACCTGTTGGAGGAGCCTGACATGACGAGGAAGGCCTTTCTTATACCTCCGGTTCACAACTCCTGGTAAAGTGACAGGAGACACGAGAGCACAGAGTGGCATGAATGCCTTATCATTCTTCTATTAACTGATGTGGGTAGGTCGTCTTTACATCCACAAGATCAGACCAGACAACACATAGGAGAACAGCTGAAACAGCTGACAGCAGGTTGGTGCTCCACAGGAGCTGGCTGGGCAGCAGGCAGTGGGTCAGAAGGCTGGAAGCAGGTAGTCAATCAACAGGTTATTCGCTGGCGGCAGGTAGATGATTGTCAGGCATTGGCCGGGCAGCAGGTAGTTAGGCAGCAAGTACTGGCTGGGCAGCAGGTAGATGATCAGCAGGCTCAGACAAGCCTGGTCAGTAACTGGCAGTCAGATCAGGTATAAGCATAAGACAGAAGAGTAGTTAGGGTTCAGGCCAGAGTTGACAATGGTAAGACAAATCAGCAACAAGAAGTAGGCAGAGACATATTCCAAGAACAAGCTGGGGTCGGTGCAGGTGGGGTTTAAGAGTAGACAAAGGCAGGCCGGGTCAATAGCAGGAAGTCAGAAAAAGGAATGAATTTGAGGGTTCACAGAGAATTCTGTAGACCAAACAGCTGATTCTGTGCAGTAGCTCTGCTGCAGTCCGTTTGGCGCCAGCATTGGTGACAGACGCATGCGTGCACATGAAGAAAAAATCCAGCGCTTATATATACTAGTGACGGTATTATATGTGTGACCAAATATACCACAATTAAAAAAAGAAAAATGCAAATGTAAATCATATAAATAATGTCCACCAAGTGAGAAAAATTGTATACAACAAGAAGAGAAGAGTTGAATCAAAAAAGTCCTGGTGTCAGTGAACACTGCAAGTAGGTTAACATCTCAGAAGCATCAATGGATGACATCAATGAAAACATAGTGGAAAGAGAATCTTGTGAGAAGAACCGCCACCAATTGTATGAATGCTAACCGGAAGCAGTAGACTTAA
This sequence comes from Lithobates sylvaticus, assembly GCA_028564925.1. Lineage (NCBI taxonomy): Eukaryota > Metazoa > Chordata > Amphibia > Anura > Ranidae > Lithobates > Lithobates sylvaticus. Next base: position 83,884,963 of record CM053036.1, on the reverse strand, counting down.
AGGGGCAAACAGGCTTGTGGTGATAGACACCGTGTACAGTGGAGAACCATCAAGGATCCAGATCGCCTCGATCACAAGTCAGACTCTGAACGGTATTGGTCAACGGCAAGTTCCCATTTTAAATGCGGATGAGGTGCAAATGAAGGAAAGGAGGGCCAGAGGATATCCTCGTGCTCACCCGATGAAACCAAAAATTCATTTTAATAAAAGGAGGGTAAAATGGAACACTCACATTTAAGATGTAAATAAAAACTCATGTAGAGACATGGAAAGACGCCATGATGTTGGCAGAACTCGACCCATCACTCATGACCTTCTATGGAATAGATAAAATTACAGGACATTAAAGAGGGGACAATAAAAAGATCAAAATTTCACAGAATGAAACCAAATAGATTTTTATGTTAAATACCCTCCAACCAGAAGGCATTAATATAAATATAGATCTTAACTGTTTTATTTCCAATTTTTAAAAACATCCTGGTTATAGGTGACTATATGTGGCTAAATATATAAAACAGTAGAATTTTCCGTAGGCCCTCAAATCCTCTGTAGCATAATAAATTACCCCCTAATACTATAAGTTCCGTTCTTCTAGGTAGTTTTTGAATTTCTAATTTCAAACTTTTTATTAGAAAAAAAACCCTCCCAACTTTAAAAGATATAAAGGTACTTTTGCACGTAGTCAATAAGGAACTTGCAGCCTTAAAAAAAAAAAGATTTGCAAATATTTTAATTAGTTTAATTTTAATAAAGTATTTATCAACATCATTTTATTTTTATTTTAACTTTATTTTTATTTATTTTTATTACTTTACTTGTAATGAATGTGTTTTTATACTTGCATACATTTCAGTAGAATTTACATAATTTTTGATGTAAATGGATTTTTTTTTTTTTTTTTTAATATATACTATGTGGTGTCCCGATTATACTCTTTTGTCACATTTCTGTTCTTCATGACACGACCAAGATGTTATATATGGTGAATTTGGTTAATCCTGGCTGCTTGGGGTAATATACGAACAATGTCCAATGGATATATACCAATAAAACAATACAGAGTAATATAAGCCCTAAAAATTAGGAGTAACCTACAAAAACAGACATCGCAATAACCTTACACATGAGCGGATTTGGTCTATTCAAAAATGGACGCTAATTACATGGTATTAGGTTGTTTAGATACTCACACCCACTATCCCTTTTACTCTTTTTATATAGACTCTACTCTAGTAGTAGTATTAGTGAAGGCAGCAGCTCCCATAATAAGATATTCGCCACAATTTGCGCGGTTCACCCTCAAATTTATATAATGACCCTGCATACCCGTGTAGTCAGCCAGGTTGCAGGCGTCTAGCAAAACCTGGATTGACTGTTCCGATCCAGAAAAACAGAATCCGGAGAAAGAAACTCAGAAGATAGTTCTGAACCTCGCATTAACCTTAAATGGGAATCCTGCATCTTACAGTGACAGGACCTCCCTCTGTCACATTACATACTGTGTGCTAAAAGGTGTCCCTCTGTATCATTTCTGAAAGTTGAGAGGTATGTGTATGTAGAAAAAGCACATACTTTTGCCACACTTCCAGTTATGCAGACTTTGGTGAGCTGGTGCACAAAAATGATTGGTTAAGCCCACAAATGTTTTTTTCCCCACTATTATTTTAAAAAGTGATGTTTAAATTTAAGATATGCAATAAATAAGAGATATCATTTAGTATAACACTTTTGGTGGTTAACTATTACATTTTGTTACAATGGTCTAGACCAGTGTTTCTCACCTCCAGTCCTCAAGGTGCCCCAACAGGTCATGTTTTCAGGCTTTCCATTATTTTGCACAAGTGATTTGATCAGTTGAGGGAAATCCTGAAAACATGACATGACATGTTGGGGCGCCTTGAGGACTGAAGTTAAAACGCTGGTCTATACATCGGATCAAACAAGGGGGACAACTGAAATCGAAAGAAGCACAGAGGAATTTGGTCCCAAAAAGGGACAATCCCTCCAAATCAGGGACAGTTGGGAGAGCTATGCACTTGATCTGAACTGAAGATAATGTAATCTCATGATACATGCTGTCACTCCTCACTGTTATACACATGCCCGGTTGTACTATGCTGTGAATATGTCATTGAATGCTCAGTTTGGATAATCTTCTATATGTATTGCTCTAATACTACATGCAATGTTGCATGGTGCTCTTCTGTATTGTTGGCATTTTGTATTGTTCCTCATTTTTTTACAAATAAAGTACTCCTGATTGTTAAAAAAAAAGAAGATAATGTAATCAATGTGACTTAGTTTCAAACCATATGACTGTTAAGCCGGTCACAGATGGTTTAAATCTCAGCCAGGTCAACAGGGACCGGCCTAGATTCAAACCATGTATGGGCTGGCTGAAGGTACCTGTTAAAGCCGATAGCAATAATCACTGTGTTCTCAAAGTGGGGACGCCAACACCCCCCTCCCCCCGCCGGAGAATGCAATAGCTCCACGGGAGGGATTCTCCCCATCAACACAGACTGTGTTGATAAGGGAATCAAGCAAAAGAAAATTGTTCCGTCTTAGGCCGGCCTTATGCATCCTAGCGGCGTGGGTATTCAGCACTTTTAGGGTGAATATTAGGATAAGTAGCACCTGCGTTTTGCTAATAATTATGAATACCATATAAACAGTTGTATCTACACTACGGACTACAAAGAAAGCGGATTTTATTTAGACTGACAACGGTACTAATTATACGTTTGATTTTAAAATGGTTGCTGAAATGTTTTGGGCACCCCATAATGATCCACTATTTGGGCAAAGTATCATACAGGTACACCAGAGCCCTTTCCTATATCTAGGTTGCAATGCATTGTTTCCCCACAAGGTGGGGAGCTTACACAAATTACCAATAATACAAAAATTAGGTCTGTCGCTATTACTGTACAAGATATAGTCATATGGGACTAAAGAAAAAAGCCTTTAAATCAAATCAGTGTGTGTCATTCTTAGAGCAGAAGGTATTCACATGTCCCATTCCAACAGCAATGCAAATAATTGATTTATACCTTATCAGCCAAATGGTAAACGAGAATCAAAAAACAAAAAAGCAGCGCTCTATGGGTAGAAGCCAAAATATATATATATGTATATGAACCATGGAATAAATTCAAAGTTAGTTTATTTTACTGTAGACAATTGACCAGCAACTACAAGGGGCTGTTAGTGCTGGTACAGATTGCATTACGTTTCCACTCCGGAAACAGGAACCTTGTGTATAGTGGTGAACAGCAAGCTAAGGAGTTGCCGAGGCTTACATGTTTCGCACACATGTGCTTTATCAAAGTCAAGGAGAGAACAGCAACAGGAGAATTTAACCACTACGCGCCCGAGCTATAGCCGAAAGACGGCTTCAGCGCGGACGCTCCCTGCCGGGTGGACGTCCCTGGATGTCCTGCTGTTTACTTCCCTAATGCGCGCTCCTGAGAGCGCGCATCGGGGAAGTTCTGTGCTGGCCGTGTCCGTTGGACACAGCCAGTCACAGATCGCTGTAAACGGCCAATCACAGCGGCTGTTTACAGCGAGATCGGCGTGTCCAATGAGAGATGATCTCATATATAAACATATGAGATCATCTCTCAGCGCCGCTCTCCCTCCTCACACAGACAGCGTGTGAGGAGAGAGAGACGAATGGCTGCAGCGGCCGTAAGTAAAAAAAAAATGTGCGATCTGTCCCCGCTGCCATCTGTCCCCGCTGCCGTCTGTCCCCACTGCCATCTGTCCCCAGTTCCATGTATAAGTGCCACCTGTCATCAGTGCCACGTCAGTGCCACATCAGTGCCACGTGTCATCAGTGCCACGTCAGTGCCATCTGTCATCAGTGCCATATCAGTGTCACGTGTCATCAGTGCCACATATTAGTGCATCTGTCATCAGTGCCACGTATCAGTGCCATCTGTCATCAGTGCTACCTGTCAGTGTCACGTGCCATCTGTTATCAGTGTCACGTGTCATCAATGCCACGTATCAGTGCCATCTGTCATCAGTGTCACGTGTCATCAGTGCCACGTATCAGTGCCATCTGTCATCAGTGCCACATATTAGTGCCATCTCTCATCAGTGCCACGTATTAGTGCCATCTGTCACCAGTGCCACATATTAGTACCATCTGTCAGTGTCACGTGTCATCAGTGCCCCGTATTAGTGCCATCTGTCATCAGTGTCACGTGTCATCAGTGCCCCGTACTAGTGCCATCTGTCATCAGTGCCACATCAGTGTCACGTGTCATCAGTGCCACATATCAGTGCCACCTGTCATCAGTGCAACGTCAGTGTCACGTGTCATTGTCCTGGTGCTCCAGGGCCTTCAAAAGTGTAATAGGTAGTCAACAAGTTAGATGTGTAATTTATGCTCCTAGAACACGTGATGGCGCTCCCTGCATGTTGGGCCTCTCTAAGTGGCAGGCTGTGTAAAAGTCCCACACATGTGGTATCATAATACTCAGAAGGAGCAGCAAAATTTATTTTGGGGTGTCATTTGTGGTATACACATGCCATGTGAGAGAAATAACCTATTACAATAACAATTTCGTGGAAAAAAATTAAAAATAATTAATTTTGCAAAGAATTGTGGGAAAAAAATGACAACATCAAAAACCTCACCATGACTCTTACTAAATACCTTGGAATGTCTATTTTCAAAAAATGGGTCATTGGGGGGTATTTGCACTTTCCTGGCTTGTTCGGGTCACAAGAAATGAGACCACCAGTACATCAGATGTGATCAATTTTGTATAATTCGCACCACAGTTTATAGAGTCTGTAACTTTCACAAAGACCAAATAATATCCACTAATTTGGGTTATTTTTACCAAAGATATGTAGCAGTATAAATTGAGGCCAAAATTTATGAAGAAAAATTAATAATTTGCTAAATTTTATCACAGAAACAAAGAAAAAAATTTTATTTCAAAATTTTTGGTCTTTTTTCAAAATTTTTGGTCTTTTTTCAAAATTTTTGGTCTTTTTTCATTTATAGCGCAAAAAATAAAAAACCCAGAGGTGATCAAATACCACCAAAAGAAAGCTCTATTTGTAGGAAAAAAAGGACAAAAAATTCATTTGGGTACAGTATTGCATGACTGAGTAATTGTCATTCAAAGTGTGAGAGCACCGAATGCTGAAAATTGGTCTGGGCAGGAAGGGTGTTTAAGTGCCCAGTAAGCAAGTGGTTAAAAGAATTTGGAGCCATTGAGTGGGAGGGAGAGAGGATGGAGATAGCCAGCCTAATATGTGCTGCGAACCCCTCTCGATCCTGAGGAACTGAGGAAAACTGAGGAAAACATTTGGGATATTTATTATAGTACAAAAATCCTATTGTTGTTAATAGCACATGTAAAAATGCATGAAAACACACTTGGAAAGCCAAAGTCTTTGTTGAATGACAGGTCAGATGACTACCTGTCCATCTTCTCACTGCTGTAGTTTAGTTGTGGCTGCTTTGCTCTTGTGAATGGATCTGTATACTGTTAGGTCTCATACACACTGGGCTTTAAAAATGCCGCTTTTTCAGGCGTTGGTTGTTATTTTTTTCAGCCTGTAACACCACCTCTATGTCAGCCTTTGTGTCCATGCATATTGTCCATGCATATGTGTATTAGAAGAGGAGTGTTTACAAGCTGAAAAGAAAAATCTAAAGCGCATTTAGGAGAGGAGCTGAACAAATGCGCTTAAACGTGTTTAAATGTGTCTATACACGTTAGACCTAGCCGCGTTTAGCCACGTTTGAGAATTATTGCATTAGGCCCCATGTACAGGGACATTGCTAAACGTACGTCCAAAGGCAGTTGGATGCTTTTTTCAACTGCCCCTGAACCCGTTCAATGTTATCCTATGTGACCATGTACACAGTCTCGTTTATTGCCGTTGTTAGGCAGTTGCGTTTAACAGCGTTTCTTTGAAAGCAAAAAAATGGGTTCAAACGCCAAAGATTTCCACGTTTCAGACGCCAAACGCGACTAAACGCAGGACACCCGTGTTTCGTTTATAGGTGTTTTTCCTTTTTGGGCATTTACATTTTTTTTTTTTTTTAGAAACGCTTCAATGCAAAGCTAAATGCAAAGCGCGGCATGTAAATGCGGCAAAACTGAAGTTTTAAAACGTGGGTTACTATCTGTCAAGTTAAATCGTTCAGGAGAGGTTGTAAAAATGTTCCGTGTACATGAAGCCTTACAATGACCAACATAAATAAATATACTGACCAATGGAATCCATTGATGCTCCTAAGCAGCTTTTCTCCTGCCAGGAGTTCTGCCGTTCAAAGGAGCAAAACCAATGTCCTTTGTGCATGAAAAAATTATAGCGCTATATAAATAAAGGAAATTAAAAAAGAAATTAAATTATTTTTTCTCAAAATGTAATGGGAGAAAAGTGTATCTAAACAAGACTAAACGTTTTTTGGCCGCTAACGGGGTGCTTTTAACCCCCGCTGGTGTAAAAAAAAGGGTTAAAATTTCCTGCAAAGCGCCACTGCTGAAGCGCTGTGGAGGCTCTTCGGCAGCGGTGTCCAATGTCAGGGGCGGTGTATACACCACTCCTCCACCACCTGAAAGATGCTGCTTACAGAACTATTTCTAACCTCCTGCAAGCACACCGCCCCAGTGTGAAAGCACTCGGGCTCTCACATTGGGGCTGCAGGGGAGGCTTTTTTCAGGCGCTTTACAGGTGTTATTTTTTGTGAAAAACGCCTCAGTGTAAAATTGGTCTTAATGTCTGCCTTTCTTGATAAACCTGTTATAATATATTTCAGAATTAAGAGTAAAGAGAGCTTAAAGTGAAAAGAGGAAACTTGATTGACAAGATTCCACTTCCTGGTTTATATACAAGTTCTAAATAACAAAGAAGAGGCTGTTCTTTTGTTTCCATTTTGCATATACTTGAGTCCTTTATAAAACCAAAGCATGAAAACTGCCTTTTCTGTAGTTTACAAAAAGTTTGATGTTTAAAGCAAACTGGCTATGTAATTGGCTTACATTAAGGTGAACCCCCAACACAATAAAAACAAGAAGGGGGCGTTGCTTGGATGGCAGCGGGAACAGACGCGCGGCACTGAAGCTCCTCGCCTGGCCTGCCTGTTTCACTATCAAACAGCACCCACAGCCTGAACCACCATGGGCAAACCAAAGAAAAACAGAGAACCCAATCCCCAAGGACCCAACACCAGGTCCTCCTCCGATGCGTCGCCGCTCATTACTGAAAATTTTAGCCCAGAGGCTACGGCGGGATACCGCGTGGCCAAGATGGCGCCGGCTGCATCATCCGCGGTCTCCTCTCCTGCACCCACGTCTCCGGGAGTCGGCAATCACAGGTATGGCTCGGAGGGAAACCTAATAGAGGCATGCAATTCAATCCCCCCCTTCCGCTCTCAGGCTGGGGTCCCCTCTCCAGTCACGGACAGTCTCTCTCAGCCGCATCCCCCCCTGTTTGGTGGCGCCGGCCTCGTTCTCTACGAGTGCCTCTCCTGCATGCACCCCTCCAGGAGCTGGGAACAACAGATGTAGCACGGAGGGCAGCACTACGGCTGAACGCCCTGCAGGTTCCCCCTTCCACCCTCATGCCGGGGCCCTCCCTTCCAACACTGCCCATTTCTTGGACAGCCTCTCCCAGCCATTCCCCCCCTGTCTTGTGGAATCCATACCTTCCGCGCCAGCTCAGCATATTCATCCATCCACTTCCTGGGACTCCCTCACCCCTGAATGGGATACATGCTCCCTGCCACAGAGATCCCAGGGGCACAAAAACAGACCAGCCTCATCTATTTCCCACCAAAGGGAAATACCCTACACCACAGACTACCCTCAGCCCCCACAAGCCATGGGGCAGCCAGAGACCCACCCCCATCAAAGACAAGCACAAGGCTCCTCCGCAACGGCAAGACTTCATATCCCACATCCCAATCAATCACCCCCAGGAGACTTCTCGGAACATGGAGCTGGAGCAGGCCTTGTTTGGGGCGCACAAGCTGTAACGGACTCTGACACTGACCTTGAGCCATACATTTTCTGGTGAGACTACGTTCGCTGCATGCCCACAAAGCAGGATTTCCGTATGCTCATTCAGAAGGTGCGTGAGACATGCAGATCGGATATTAACATGTTACGGACAGATCTACATCATCTTTCCACCAGAGTTTCATCACTAGAGGACGGGAGCGGTGACATCAAGCTCGAAATCTCCTAAATACACTCTTAACTCGCCTCACAAGCATCCACCCTCCGAGACTTCCACCGCCACCTTGAGGACCTGGATAATAGGGGCAGGCGTAATAATATCAGGGTTCGGGGCCTCCCTGAGGCGACTCAGGACAAGGACCTGCCTGTTACCCTCCAAGCTATCTTCAACAACGTCCTAGGCTGCCCAGAACACCAAAAAGTTAAGCTTGACCGGGCCCACCGGGCCCTCCGACCTCAGGGGACCGGGGCTAGACCCCGAGACACACGGTCGGACAATCCGCGGACCAGGTCGGTCGGATTCTGTCCGTCGTACTTTGTCCGATGTTGGTGTTGCGTACACACGGTCGGACTACGTTGTCGGAATATCCGGTCTGCAAGAACGTCGTGACGTAAGTCGTCGTCCACGAGATTAGAAAAGGGAAGTTCAGCACCACGTCAGGCACCCGTTGGGCTCCTTCTGCTGATCCCGTGTTTATTGCGAGTTAGTCGAAGTTTGGTGACTTAAGATTCGCGCTTCTCAGTTTTCTGACTCAGATCGTTACTGCTCTTCAGTTTGTGCTTGTCGTGCGTATCTGTTTATTAGTGCGTGTAGTCAGTTCGCATTTGTTGGTCATTGCGGCCTATATCTTGATATAGGACGCTTTGATTTGCACTGCTTATTGTCTGCTCGTTTCTGGTATTCATTTCGTTCTTTCAGGCCTTGCTGTTTATCGGTGCTTTCTGTTTGTCCGTTCTGACCAGCCGACCTTTTGTGACCTTGTGAGCGATGTTTCCCGTGCGTACTCGTCGCCGAGTTCGTGCTGTACGCGGAATTGGTGTCGGGCTTCTAGCTTTGAGCCAAGACCCGTCCATGAACAGAGTGACGAGGAGTATGTGGACCAAGAATTGGTTGCTTCAGCGTGACCAATTCTCGCACATGCCTTTGCTTCGTGAGATCCAGGAGAATAATCCTGATGATTTCAGGAACTTTCTCAGGATGACGGACCCCGATTTTCACCGTCTTTTGGCTTTGCTGACCCCCTTTATCAGCCGGCAGGATACCTGCATGAGACAAGCCATTACTCCGGAGCAGAGGCTTGTTGCCACGTTGAGGTACTTGGCGACAGGGAGAAGTCTTCAGGATTTGAAGTTCTCTTCAGGTATCTCTCCCCAGGCCCTGGGAATCATTATTCCAGAGACCTGTTCTGCCATCATCGAGGTCCTGCAGGAGGACTATATTAAGGTAACATTTCTCCTTTACTATTCCCTTCTATGTATGTTCTTTTTGCTAATGTCTTCTATTTTTGACCTCCTTCCCTAATTACCATGATTGCAATATGTTCTAATATGCTGTGCCCCTTTTCTCCTTCATGCATTTTTCCCTTCACTTACCTCCCCAGCATGCTCTTCTGCCCCAATAGACACCTATGGCCTAGTCACTTAAGCAATGTATTTTGTCTGCTGCATAGGATTTTTTGCCCCCAAACACCCCCTAAAATATGCACAAATGTTTGCTGTGTGGTTTACTTCATGTAGAGCCCCTTTTTTTTCTTGTTTTTGGTGGGTGGGGGGGGGCCCCCAAACTCATTAGGAACCCCCTCCCCCAACTGCTCTGTCAGATGGTACCAATCCTCTATCTGCTGGCTTTCCCAAGGTCAATACACACTATATACCTACCTCTTTATAGTGGGCACCTTTAGGGATGAATTCTGCAAAGCATGTAGTGCAAGGGGCTGCCTCTATACTTTCCATTTCCTAATTTTTTTGTGTTCTTTCCCTCCTATTAGCTTGCTTGGTAATTTCATAATGTCACAATGTGCTTTCCTTTTTTTGGGGGGGGGGGGGGGGGGGGGGGGTTGAAATGTTAGTTTAGCTTTCCTGGGGGCTGCCAATAGTGTTAAGTACAGAGGGTCTGGCCAAACTAGCACACATTATTGAGCCATTTGCCAATCAATGAAGTGCAGAGGGTTACCTGTCCAACAACCCCCCCCCCCCCAAAACCCTAGTTATTGCCAATGGCCCATCAGAAGTGTGGGGATTGATGGGGGGTGAGTAATCTGTGAAGGGGAGCCTCTACTTTTCTGTGCAAATACTTTCCAGCCTCCAATTTTATACAATGCTCTTGTTCAAAGATGTTGATTGTCTAATCTGCTTGCAATGTTTATGTGCAAAGTGACTAATTTTTTTTTCTTGTTTCACTCCACAGTTCCCTTCAACGCCACAGGAATGGCAGACTGTGGCCTCCCACTTTGCCAGCCGTTGGGACTTTCCTAACTGCGGAGGGGCAATTGATGGGAAACACGTCCGCATCGTCCCACCGCCCAACTCGGGGTCCCACTATTATAATTATAAAGGGTTTAATAGTGTAGTGATGTTGGCGGTGGTGTCGGCAACATATGAATTTATGTATGTGGACGTGGGGATGAACGGCCGGATCTCGGATGGTGGTGCCATTACGCACACGGAGTTCTACTGGCGTCTCCAAAGTGGCAGTCTGTGCTTGCCACCTCCAGAGGAGAATGCTGAAGGACTCCCCTTCGTCTTTGTCGCAGATGAAGCGTTTGCGTTGACTCCCCATGTGATGAGGCCGTTCCCGATGAGGACCCTCACCCCAGACCAGAGGGTCTTCAACTACAGGCTGTCCAGAGCCCGAAGAGTTGTGGAGAACACTTTTGGCATCCTGGCCAGCCGCTTCCGCCTGTTCTTGACGGCAATTAACTTGGCGGAATACAAACTGAACCACATAGTTCTTGCCTGTTGCATATTGCACAACTTCCTCAAAAGACATAACAGGAACTATGTGGTGCCCGTTGGCCCAGATGTGGAGGGCCCTCCAAATGCGGACCTCACAGCCCTTCAAGTGGCACGTCCAGGCTTGCCCCCTCTAAATGCCCGCGCGGTCCGCGAGCAATATATGGAGTACTTTGTGGGTAGGGGGGCCATTGCTCTGCCTGACGATGTGTGAGAGGCATTTTTTAATAAATCTGATATTTCAACCAACCTATGATTTCTTGTCATTTCACTATTCTTTTTAGCTTATTTTACCTTGAAATTTTTTCCCTTTGCCTTCGACAGTGGGAATGCACTTTCTGGGCAAAAGGAGGTAACAGTCTCTTCTTCCCAAAAAGATTAGTGTCATGTTGTGTGTTTGCTACCTAATCTTTGGTCTAGATAAGGTTTGTACTGCATAACTGACACCCAAAATACTCCTTTTCATCACCAGGTCAGACATGTGTGTATTCTCAAAAATGCTGTGCTCCGTGTTTTCGTAAAAAAGGACTGTGGGTGTCATTTACATAAGTCAAATCCACTATGCTCTACAAGTGCAGTGAAAAAGTGCCCGGGAAAAGAAACTTGCAGTGCAAAGTGGACTTGCCTTTAGTAAATAACACCAATTGCCCCCCATATCCTTTCCATTTGACATACATAATGCATTGTGTTTTTTAAATAAGGAAGCCACACATTTAGAAAAATAAAAAAGTTTACTTGGAAAACATTCACAAGTGTGTTTACAATCTTCACGCCCAAACTGACAACATCTTGGTTATTTACAGCATTGTTTAGAAACATTACGCAATTGGTAAAACCAGGCATGGAGCAAAACAGAACCTATGAACTTGGAAAGTTCAACTTTGTAAAGTGAAGACAAGATCAGACATGACTATATGTTCAAAGTGTGTTTGATCTTGCCTTCATCACATGGGGGGGTCACCCCTGGAAAGTGGAAATTTAGAACATGCACACAATTTGGGTCTGAAAATGGTCATTAGATGGTAAAACACATGCCTAGAAGCTTCAAAAGTGCCATTTTCTATCATGGGGATGAATGGACGTTTTTTGGGGGTGCAACCCCTTCACCACAACCACTTTCGTAGTTCGTAAAGTGGTTGCACCCCCAAAAAAACGTTGGCATTCATCCACCATGATGGGAGCTAGCACATGTGGACACAATGTGTGCATGTTCCAAATTTCACACAGTTCTTAAGTTGCAAATGTGTTCAGAAGCTGGCACAAATGTGTGTTAATTACTTGGTGCGTTTTCATATTTTTCCTAAAACATCAATGATGTTCTTCAATTTTTGTTGAACATCATTGATGTTTTGCTTTATGTAATCGAGATCTCTATTACAGACCATTATCTCCCCGATGAGTACGTGGGCACTCTCTGTGGTAAAGTGCGATTTTTCTTCCACAACATCCACGTCACCTAAAAAAACCACAAACAAACAAAAATCGGGTGTTGGAAATGAGGCAGCCATACATTGATTAGCTTACCAGTAGCTGTGTTCTCCCACACTCACCTGTTGTGGTGACAATTTCTCCAAGTTCGATGATCTCTCCTTCCTCCTCCTCTGCTTCTGCTGTTTCACCTTTTTTGGGAGGTGTTGGTTTTGGGGTTTCCTCAGACGGGCCAAGTTTTCGCTCCCCTATGAGAATGTACAAAAGGAAGATTTAGCAACACAATCTATTGAGGGCAGAAATAGGAAATGACAAACATTGCTTGAAAGTGACGGACACAATTTTTGTTTGGCCAGTTACAAATGCCAACTACATGAATGTAGTCACTTTGTAAAGGTGCTAAACTGACTAGCTTTTTGGTAGAAGTTTGTGTGATGGAGACCCCCCTCTAGTATCCACTGGAGCACATGTGTGGAAAAGCCTAATAAAAAGGGGGTTTGGGTGTCCCAGCACTAGTGCTCTAGAGTCCAGATGGGTAAACAGCTACTGGGTGACCTCTCCTTTACATTGAATAAATTGGCTTTACATTCTTGATGACATTTCTAGTGAGAACAAACTTCCTTTCCACCAAAAAAACACCAAACATCGTATTAGAAGGGGCCGATCGTTGCGTACGATCGAATGGACACACACACACGACCATGACAGTGGCAGAAAGATCGAGGCTGAGTACGATCGAATGCACAGACGAACATGAAAGTGGCCATTTTGGAATGTACAACTTTGTAAAAATCAAACCACATGGCGCAGTATGCAAGCAAGAAATAAAACACAAAACACAACTACTTACTTTTTTGAAGAATTTGCTTGATCTTTCTGTACTGATCGGCCTCCCTCAGTTTCAGGTCTGACCAGCGTTTCCTCAGTTGCTCCTTGGATCGTTGTACCCCAAAATTATTGTACAGCCTCCTCACAACTTTAGACATGATCTTGGCCTTGCGGACATTGGGGTTGAGGTAAGGCCCATACTTCCCATCATAGTCGCTCCTCTTTAATATGTCCACCATCTCCAACATTTCTCCAAATGACATATTGGAGGCCTTGAATTTCAGGCTCCGGGATCGGGACGTTTCTGCCTCCGGACTTTCCTCGTCCTCCTCGTTGGTGGGATATTTGTGGCGCACCTGCTGTGTCCCCGCCATGTGCTCTCCCCACTGCGCCGTAAAGAGAAGGGGTGGGGAATAGACGAGAAAGATTGTCAGGGGCGGGCGGAGTTTGACGCATGCGCACTGTATATAAAACGTCACACGCCTGTGTCGTAGCCACGATCTGGGAGACGAGGGGAGAGAAAGCTCACGCACGAGACGATCGCTAGAAACGAAGGTACAATTTGACGTTAGTACATAACTAGCCTAGACTGATTCGAACTTGAGGCTTCTTTATGGAGAAGATTAGAAGAGTTTAGCCTGACATAATTTATAGTGTTTGGTGTGGTGTTGTGTCTTGCAGAGATTATGAAGGGATTCAACGACATGAGTTTTCTCCCCCTCTTCATTGCCAAATACAGGGAATTTCCCATTTTATGGCAGGCTAAACATCCCCATTATAGCAACAAACCAAAGAGGTACGCAGCCCTGGAGGAACTTGTGGAATTTGTCAAGCCAAGGTTCCCCGCGGCAACTGTTGATGATATAAGAAAGAAAATTGGCAGCCTGAGGAGTGCGTATATCAGGGAGCGCAAGAAGGTCCGGAAGTCGGAAGAAACTGCAACTGCAGCAGAGGAGGTCTATGTGCCCAAGCTCTGGTACTATCAGAGTCTACATTTTCTCAAAGACCAGGCTGATGTCACGGAGCCACTCTCGACTCCTCCTTCCACGCTTCCTTGCGCGCAGGCCACCCCTGATGAGGCTTCCGAGGAGCAACCTGGGCCTTCCAGTCTGGAAGAGGTGGAGGAGCCCAGCTTGTTCCAGGTATAGTAGTTTTGTTACCATTTATGTGAATAATGAATGATGTTCACTTAATTCAGGATCCCCAATTGCTTAGTTCCTAACGTGTTTGACATATCAACTGACAGTAGTGTTGGAGACAGTTGGGGCCACAATCTAAACTGCAGGGCTGAGAATTGTATGGTTTTCTATTTGTAAACATTTTGCAACAGTCACTAGATGAAAATTGTGTGTGTTTGATGAACAAATAACTGAAACTATGTCCCTTTTTCATACACAGGAAGACCTCAGCCAGGAGGTGGCTGTGGAAGGTGGCAGTCAGGAGGAGGCAGGGGTTAGTGGCAGCCACGAGGTGGGTAGTGGCAGCCAAGAGGGGGCTAGGCCTCGGAGCCTGACTGACTCCCAAATCCCTCTCCTCCGCCTTCCGTACAGAAGGGCGAGAAGGGGGGGTTATGCGGCAGAGTCAGCGCTCCGCATGATCAGAGAGGCTTCAGACTCCCTACATGCCACACCCGCCGACGAGGAGACCTTTGGCTCGGTGGTTGTCACTAAAATGATGGGTATGGAGGTGAGGCAACGCAACATGTGTGAGGGGCTCATCCTCCATGTCCTAAATAAGGGTAGGGCTGGGGAGATGACCCCAGTCACACATGTTTGCCATACTTACCATGCTCCTCCTCCTCCTCCTCCTCCTCCTCCTTCTGCCACCCCACCAGCACGACAGCCACAGCGTGCAAGGAAGCGTGGAAGGAAGACCTGAGAGTGACGACCTGGAATCAGTCTGGTCGGAGAGAAGATGGAGCCTCTTGTAGTACCAGAGCCTGGGGACCTAGATGGCATCTGCTGCAGTTCCGGATGCTTTGGACTTCAGGACCAGATTGCACTCCCCTTAATATACGTACTCCTCAGGCCCCCAATTTTCTACGCTTGAACAATGATGGTTGCCGTGGGTGTCCAAGGCTTTGCAAATTCCCCAAGTTTCACCATGGCTGCGTTCCTCTTTGGTTTGTTGCTGAGACCTAAATAAATTTTTTTGGGATTTGAAATAATCATTGACTATTGTGTTTTACTTTTCTACAATGACAGTTTTTCTTGGAGTAGGCAGGTACATTTCACTAATCCTAAAGTAGAATTAACAAGGGGCACCAACAACCAACAAACTCCTAGTAAATTTAAGCAAAAAATACAAATGTTAATAATGTGGTTTTGCTAAGTTGAGACACACAACCCCCCTCCAAAAAAAAAAAAAAAAAATAAACCTTCAAATATGTATTCCCAAAAAAAAAAAAAAAAAAAGACAAATCATGCTAAAAATATAACAAAGATTCTTTTACGATCTGAGTAAAAATAAACATGTAGTGTATAAATGCTGAAAAGTAATAAAGAACTAAGTTTGTGAGAAGTGCGGGTGAATAGGAGCAGCTAAAACATGTCATTCTTGTTGCATTGTAAAGAAAAAGAGAATGCGCTGCATTAAAGACATTTTAACATTGCAGCGTGACGAATGTGCTGTGTCGATTAGGAAAGGTAGTTTTACCTGACCGAGCGCTTCCGTCACAGAATTTCTTCTGAGCATGCGTAGCACTTTGTCCGTCGGACAACCGTACACACGATCGGATTTGGTGTGATCGGACCGTGTTGACGGCAAATCTTTCCAGCAGGAGATAAGACTTTGTCCGTCGGACAAACCGACGTACACTGTCCGATGGTGCATACACACGGTCTGATTTTTCAAACAACATTGTCCGATCGGACATGAATCCATGAAAAAGTCCGACCGTGTGTATGGGGCTTTAGAGGTCTTACTTCACTGGTACCAAACCCCTGACCTGCTCAATGTTTATTCTCTTTTTTTTGTTTTTTGTTTGTCTTTTCATGTTGGAAAATTGGAAACTCAATAAAAATTGTCAGTTTAAAAAAAAAAAAAAACAAGAAACAAAAAAGAGACAACCCAAGAGAATCTTGGAGGCTGCCATTGCTGACTTCTCATCCTGTAAATGTTAATTTACTGGCTGTCATGCTGCACCTCTGCCTTCACTACTGAGATGGTACAAGCAATTAGATACAGACTGACTTCCCCTCCCTCCTTTTTTTTTGCACCTCCTCAACTATTTAAACAAGGTTTTTTAATTTTTTCCTCAAACTCATTACATTTTTTCAAAATGGATTTCTGTGGCCTGGTCATCCCCACTGCCATTCTTACCTAAGAATTATGTTTACTACTCCTGCGGCCTCTAGGGATATCCCCACCATGTATCCCAGGAGGCTGTAGGTACCCATTCGCAGGACAGAGGTTGGGTGAAGCTGGTACGGGTCTTTGTGGACCTGGCTGCCTGAATTCAGAAGAGACAGCTGGGCTCCTGATGACTGACTGAGTGCACCAAGATGACGGTGAAGGACACAGACTGGATCTGCTGAGCAGGCGAGTATGCTTTCTGATGAGAGCCCATTGTCACAGGTAAGAGGGGATGGGTGGGGGAATAAAACAGGGGGAATCAAGTTGCTGTTTAATTAAGGTCAATAACTCAAGTACCGAATTAAACCGGCACAATAGCAAGACACCCGGTATTTTCAAAAGGATGTCAACAATGGCAGCCTTCATATTTCTCTGAAGAAAGGTTTACTTTAACCATATGAATTCTAAAGTTTCTTCTGGTCTTTTTTATGATAAATTTCTTGATTTCTCTGTTCTGGTATGGGGTGATTCATCAACTTCAAACGGTTCAAGGTTGGGCTTGTTCTAACATTTCTTGTGTAAACTTGAGATATTCAACTTGCTAATCTCTTCTAAGTCTTTAACAATTACTTATACTGTAGTACAGCTGCCACCCCTAGTCCTGTCAATGCATGGAAATGAGTATAGTCGGGTTGTTTTGAACAAGACATACAATTTCTGTTCATAATTTGTTCCTAATACGAATGGATGTTTTCACAGTAGAATTGAAAAGGCTCTAAAGCCAGAAAGTTCAACTAGTTGTTCCCCCCACCCCTTCCCTAAATACTTACCTGAGTCCTGTATCAATCCAGCGCTGTGCCCGTTCTGCAGCAGCAACTGGTTCTTTCTCTCCCCTCTCACAGGCTCAAAGACATCAATCGGAGCCCCTGGCTCCTGCTGCTATCAATCAAATACTGTGAGGAGGTAATGAGGGACAGGCCCAAGCCACACAATGTGTGTCAAAAGACACACACAGCCCAGCCTGGGAGCAAGCCTAGGTGCACCACCATAGGAAGTGGCTTCCTATAAGGGTTCCCCCCAAGAAGAGGAGGAGCCAAGAGCACTGGTGGGGTACCCCAGAAGAGGAGGTTAGTTGCCGCTTTGTGCAATATCATTGCACACAGAGCCGGTAAATATAACAGGTTTTTGTTTTTAACAAAACATACAGTATACTGTATGCCTTTACAACCACTTTAAAGCAGGGTTTCACCTTCAAAATTTTTTTTTTAAAAGTCAGCAGCTAAAAAAAAAGTCGCTGCTGACTTTTAATAAGTACACTTACCCTCCCAGAGCGCCCGCGATGTCGTTCGTGGAGGCCGAGATGTCCCTCGGCTATCCGGATCCAGCGCCGCCATCCTCACGGCCTACTGCGCATGCGCGAGTGTCATTTGTGAATGGGAAACGCGGTGTGTTGTGGGACACAGTTCCCATAACACACTGCGTCCCATTCACCTGAAGACGGAAGAAGAGAAGATCGCCGCGGCGCTGGAGGAGGCAGATTAGGACTATCTGTGAATATATATAAAGTGTTTCAAAAAATTAATATTTGAACAGGTAAATAAATAAAACTATTAGAATATAGATTGTGAATGAATAGTGAAAAATCAATATATGCTGAAAATTATTGATAATTATTGATAATAAATATGCTGAAGGATATTAATAATAAATATTCATAATCAATTAGAAGTGATTATATGAGACAAAGCAACAATATTACACCAAAAATAGTGACATAGGTGTGTGCAAAATATTATAAAGTGACTTGTGCGGCTTGTCTGAAGTTTTCAATCACCAACTGGACAAAAGGCTTACCGACTTTCGTGGACTCAGTAGGCTTATGCCGTGTGAGTCAAACGTGCTGAATGGTGTTTAGACTACACCTAGATGAGCAGCTGTTCCAGGATTATGATGCACTGAAGACCACGGATAAATGCAGACAGTGGACGCTCAATGGAAGCCCAAGGTGGGGGTGGTGGAAGGTGTACAGTGTAGTTCATCCCCAGCAGTATTACCGGCAAAAAAGGAATGAGGCCATATAGTGTAATACCGTATAGGCTAATAAAATTTATTTTTAAAAAAGCAGATGGGTACTCACATGTGCAGAGAAAATGCAAGCATATATTGAAAGAATTGGCAGCAGTGGCATCAGCAAATTAGTCTCCCGACATGTTTCGCCTTATAGAGGCATCATCTGGGGGTGCTGATTCACTGGGGCCACCGCTTATATATAGGTACAGAGGTACTCACAAATGAGGTCAGTCTAACATCACTGCTGGTTCAATAATTGAACTACTTCCTGTTCCAGGGAAGATGGCGCCCATGGCTTGTGTGTCAAGCCTCATTGTGAGTCTGTGGTGGTTAACAATAATTGAACTACTTCCTGTTCCAGGGAAGATGGCGCCCATGGCTTGTGTGTCAAGCCTCATTGTGAGTCTGTGGTGGTTAACAATAGTTGAACTACTTCCTGTTCCAGGGAAGATGGCGCCCATGGCTTGTTTGTCAAGCCTCATTGTGAGTCTGTGGTGGTTAACAATAGTTGAACTACTTCCTGTTCCAGGGAAGATGGCGCCCATGGCTTGTGTGTCAAGCCTCATTGTGAGTCTGTGGTGGTTAACAATAGTTGAACTACTTCCTGTTCCAGGGAAGATGGCGCCCATGGCTTGTGTGTCAAGCCTCATTGTGAGTCTGTGGTGGTTAACAATATAGCTATAGCACAGGCAAATCTCGGGTATAAGAATATTAAAATTAAAATTAAAATTAAGAGGTCACTAAATGACATTAAACATACACGGGCAATGGAAATAAAACACGGACTAGAACAGAACCAAACCAACTGGCACAAAGAGCCAGCTGGTAGGGCAGGAAAAACTTCCTAGCACACTTATGTCATATAAAGGTATTTATATATTCTTTGGCTTTGTATATTAACATTGATTCTTTTTAAAGTATACAGTTATAATTGGAATTGAAATAGATTAGGACTATCTGCCTAGCAACAGCCATTTCTGGTAAGTAAAAAAAAAATTTTTTTTTTTTTAATTGTTACTAACATTTTTTCTAGTTTTCATTTTCAGGGTGTTCCACCACTTTAAGGATGAGTTTATTTTTGGAATATCCATAGTTATTGTTGTATTCATGATGCAGCTTGTTAGGAAACGTTAGTGCAAAAAACATTGGGGGAATTAACAAAGCTTCCTAAACCATTATAATGAAGGAGGAACCTGCCACCCACACCATTTAAAGAGTGAACAGAGAACTAGTGCGGGTTCCGCATCTGATTAGCAAAGTGATTGCAGCAGTCTTTAATATAGAAAACTGTTACAGATCTCTACCAGACTGGACCCAGCTTATGGGATACAAACTCTCTGGTGGTAACATAGCAGACAGCTCACATGGCTCCCTCTGTCCATGTAGTGAACACACTACGTGGGCAGAGCCTGCATACAGGCAGGGAAATCTGCTTTTCCTGCCTATATGCCCAGCTGCTAACCCCAGCAAATGCAGGGTTAACCTCCTTCATGCTCCCTCTTGCTTCTAGGCAAGGGGGGACATGGGCAGCTCTAGCCCTCCTGCCAGACAGCATAGAAAATGGAGCAGTTTTCTTCTAATTATCAAAGGCACGTGTGCCCCCTTTTGTAATTAGAGGCATAATCTGCTCCTTTTTTCAACTTAAAAAAGCAGTGCAGTATTTATGCCTGCACCACACTTTGGTAATTTTCCCAATTGTTTTTAACATTTTCTGCTTTGCCGCTGAATAATTTCTTGAGATTGTTTCCATGCTGTGTTGTAGGCACTCTTCACCATTTCTGCAAGCTTTAGTTAAAGTGGAACTAAAGTTACCTCATACTGCAGCAGGAGTTACGCCATCCTGCGACGGTGTCAGAAACCATGAAATCAGACCGAGACAGAAGTACAGTTAAATCACACTTGTTTAATAATAAAAGTAAAAAGAACAAACGTAGTCAAAACATAGCCAAAGTTCAGTGACTTCAGAGAGTAAGCCAAACCTGAAGTCAGGGATCAATGTAGAGGAACAGCAAGCAGGATTTGGAGCCAGAAGGGATGTCAGCAAAGCAAGTCTTTAAACAGGAACGCAGGAGATGGGCTATGTGATGTTGACCAAGACGGAGATCCTTTGGGCTGGACGGCTTAAAGTGGTAGTAAAGTCGAAATTTTGACTTTTACCTACAGGTATGCCTATAATGAGGCTTACCTGTAGGTAAAAAAAATATCTCCTAAACCTGTACGCTTTAGGAGATATTCCCCGTGCAATGCGCCGCTGACTGCAGCGGCGCATGCGCACGGGGGATTCTCGGCTGAAGAGCCGGCAGAATCCGAACCCTGCCGGGAAGAAGTCTCCCGTGCACATGCGCGGGAGTGACGACATCGCGGCTCCAGCCACTCGCAGCGCTGGAGTTGCGATACCCGGAAGACACGCAGAGGCAACATGTCAGCGACCTCGGCGTGGACCAGGTGAGTCACCGACGCCTCGATCTAAGGTAAGTATTCCATAATGAGCTAGTATGCGGTGCATACTAGCTCATTATGCCTTTTCCCTTACAGGTTTATATATAAAAAAAAAAACTTCAGCGGGTTTACTACCGCTTTAAGTTGGCAGGACTGAAGAGCAGGATATCATCAACAGCTGAGTAACTGTGGAGAGATAGGAGCTGGCAATTAGCCGACAGGTGAGCGGCCAGCTCTGAGAAGGAAGGGCTGAGGCCAGCCCTGACAGCTGGCCAATGAAGATGGCTGAAGACCGGCACACAGCAGAGTGATTCCAGTGAAGGACAGGATCGTTGAAGCAAATGTAAGTTTAGTTCCTCTTTTAGCCAAGAGAAATTAAATCTTTGCTGTATTTCCTTTTAGTAGTAGACTAGTTTCAACTAGTGCTATATGGGTATTTGCTGCTGCCTCCTCTTTGCACATGGTCTGGCACCTTATCTGATGATTTTGTGCTTGGGCACAAAGCCAGATGGCAACCCATCCCAAACACATCTGCAACCCAATTTAAGTTACAACCCAGAAACACTGCCATAAATGGTACCACTTACAGTGGATATAAAAAGTCTGCACACCCCTGTTAAAATGTCAGGTTTCTATGATGTAAAAAAAATGAGACAAAGATAAATAATTTGAGAACTTTTTCCACCTTTTAATGTGACCTATAAACTGTACAACTGAGTTGAACAACAAACTGAAATCTTTTAGGCGGAGGAAAGTAGAAATAAAAAATAAAATAATATGGTTGCATAAGTGTGCACACCCTTAAAGAGGAAGTAAACCCTGATGGGTTTACTTCCTCTTTGTTTCCCTGCAAAGGTAAAGCATAATGGACTACTATGCATCTCATAGTAGCCCATTATGTGTCACTTACCTGAGACAGGAGCCATCGATGTCACCGATGTCCCCTGTCCCACGAAGCGTCCATCTTCTTTCAGGGTATCGTGGCTCCGACGCATGTGCACGGGAGCCGCCATTAGCGGCATATCGCCGTTAGTGGCGGTGTGCTCAGTGTGCCTGCGCGCCGCTGTCTACGGTGCCTGTCTTTTTGCAAATATCTCCTAAACAGTGTAGGGTTAGGAGATATTTCTTGGACCTAGAGGTAAGCCTTAATCTAGGCTTACCTGTAGGTCAAAGTGGTCTGTAAGGGTTTACAACCACTTTAAACTAATACTTTGCGTCACGAATGTCACGTCTACCCCAATGCAGGTGGTCAGACGCTATAGCTAGCTACTGTGTGCTTCACCTATAGCAGCCCCCTTTCCCTTAAGGCAAGCAGGCCTACCGGTACTTGGTTGCCCCCAGGACTTTTACACAATGCTATAGTGCCTGGCCACCAAGCTAGGGCAGATGCGAACAGAGCAAACAATAAGACTACTTGCAGTTAGCGGACAGATTCATGGTTCTATGACAGTCCAGGTAAAAGGCAGGCTGAGTTCAGGGAATAGTCCAATATCCGATCCAATAACAGTCCAGGTAAAAGGCAGGCAGAGTTCAGGGGAAAAGTGCAACATCCGATCCAGGTCATACACAGGGAAATCCAGACTAGCAAAGCAGGGCAGACAAATGGGAGGCTTGAACAGGAACAATGCAGATGTAATGTCTCTATCACAAGCAAAGGATAGAATGTTCGGTTTGCCTATAACAAGTGACTGACCATATCAATGACCTTTAAGGTGAACACAGGCAGGGAGCATGCAACAGCCAACACCTCAGTGGCGGAACTACCGCCATAGCGACACATGCGGTCGCTATGGGGCCCGCAGCCAATCAAGGGCCCGGTGAGCGGCGTTGCTAGGCGGGTGCGGGCCGCACCTGGTGACACCCGTGGGTAGCGGCAGCCGCACCACTAACGCCGCTCACCGTCCCTACTATGCTGCACTGAGCGCAGGAAGGAGAACAGCGGCGCGGACCGAAGCCGCCTCCCCTCCTCTCTGTTTACATCCAGAGAGGAGGAGGAGCCTGCGCTCAAACCTCGAGCCTTGAGGGACACACGCCGCTGTTCTGAGGTATGTAAAGGGGGGGCGTCTGCTGTTGGGTCTGCACTACTCAGGGGGGGCGGTTTGCACTACCCGGGGGGGGTCTGTAATGGGTGGGGGTGTCTACTGATGGGGGTCTGCACTGAGGTGGGGGGGTGTCTGTACTAAGGGGGTCTGCACTTGGGTAGGGGGTCTGTACTAAGGGGGTGTCTGCATTGCTGGGGGGTGTCTACTGGTGGGGGTGTCTGTACTGATGGGGGGTCTGTAATGGGGGTGTCTTTACTAAGGGGTCTGCACTGAGGTGGGGGGGTCTGTAATGGGGGATTGTCTGTACTGAGGGGGGCCTGCACTGAGATGGGGGGTCTGCACTGAGGTGGGGGGCGTCTGTACTGATGGGGGGTCTGAACTTGGATGGGGGGTCTGTAATGGGGGTGGGTGTCTGTACTAAGGGGGTCTGCACTGAGGTGTGGGGCGTCTGTACTGATGGGAAGTCTGCACTTGGATGGGGGGTCTGTAATGGGGGGTGTCTGTACTGATGGGGGTCTGCACTGAGGTCTGTACTGATGGGGGTCTGCACTGAGGTCGGGGGTGTCTGTACTGATGGGGGTCTGCACTGAGGTCGGGGGTGTCTGTACTGATGGGGGTCTGCACTGAGGTTCGGGGGTGTCTGTACTGATGGGGGGGTCTGCACTTGGGTGGGTGTCTGTACTAAGGGGGTCTGCACTGAGGTGGGGGGTACTGATGGGGGGTCTGAACTTGGAGGGGGGGTCTGTAATGGGGGTGGGTGTCTGTACTAAGGGGGTCTGCACTGAGGTGGGGGGTCTGTAATGGGGGGTGTCTGTACTGATGGGGGTCTGCACTGAGGTTGGGGGGTGTCTGTACTGATGGGGGTCTGCACTGAGGTCGGGGGTGTCTGTACTGATGGGGGTCTGCACTGAGGTCGGGGGTGTCTGTACTGATGGGGGTCTGCACTGAGGTCGGGGGGGTGTCTGTACTGATGGGGGTCTGCACTGAGGTTCGGGGGTGTCTGTACTGATGGGGGGGTCTGCACTTGGGTGGGTGTCTGTACTAAGGGGGTCTGCACTGAGGTGGGGGGTACTAATGGGGGGTCTGAACTTGGATGGGGGGTCTGTAATGGGGGTGGGTGTCTGTACTAAGGGGGTCTGCACTGAGGTGGGGGGGGTCTGCACTGAGGTGGGGGGGTCTGTAATGGGGGGGGTGTCTGTACTGATGGGGGTCTGCACTGAGGTCGGGGGGGTGTCTGTACTGATGGGGGTCTGCACTGAGATCGGGGGGTGTCTGTACTGATGGGGGTCTGCACTGAGGTCGGGGGTGTCTGTACTGATGGGGGTCTGCACTGAGGTCGGGGGGTGTCTGTACTGATGGGGGTCTGCACTGAGGTTCGGGTGTGTCTGTACTGATGGGGGGGTCTGCACTTGGGTGGGTGTCTGTACTAAGGGGGTCTGCACTGAGGTGGGGGGCGTCTGTACTGATGGGGGGTCTGAACTTGGATGGGGGGTCTGTAATGGGGGTGGGTGTCTGTACTAAGGGGGTCTGCACTGAGGTGGGGGGGCGTCTGTACTGATGGGAGGTCTGCACTTGGATGGGGGGTCTGTAATGGGGGGTGTCTGTACTGATGGGGATCTGCACTGAGGGGGTGGGGGTCTGCACTTGGGTGGGGGTCTGCACTGAGGTGGGGGGTGTCTGTACTGATGGGGGGGTCTGCACTTGGGTGGGGGGGGTCTGTACTGCTGGGGTGTCTGCACTAGGGGGGGTGTCTGCACTAGGGGGGGTGTCTGTACTAAGGTGGTGTCTGTACTACTGAGGGGGGTCTGCACTGAGGGGGGTGGGTCTGCACTGCTGGGGGGGTCCTGCACTGAGGGGGGGTCTGTAATGTTGGGGAGGTCTGCACTGGGAGGGTGTCTGTACTGAGGGGGGTTGTCTGCACTGGGGGGTGTCTGTACTGCTAGGGGGGGTCCTGCACTGAGGGGGGTGTCTGCATACAACATTTTGCTATGGGGCCCTGTGATTTCTAGTTACGCCCCTGCAACACCCGGATGCTGGAATGAGGAGCAGGAGCACAAAAGTGATCCTGACACTTGGTTGAAGCACCTTCTTGATTTTATTACAGCACTCAGTTTTTTGGGGTATGAGTCTATCAGCATGGCACATCTTGACTTGCCAATATTTGCCCACTCTTCATTGCAAAAACACTCAAAATCTGTCAGATTGTGAGGACATCTCCGGTGCACTGCCCTCTATAGATCACCCCACAGACTTTCAATCGGACTCGGTTCTGGGCTTTGGCTGGGCCATTCCAAAACTTTATTCTTCTTCTGCCATTCCGTTGTTAATTTTAATATATGCTTTGGGTAGTCAAAACCAGGTACCCGCTCCCCACAAAAAAATGCCAAATGTGGCAGCGGAGGGTGGGAGGGTGCAAACAAGTGGAGCTTCCCATTTTGGATGAAGCTTTGCTTTAACAAATTCTAGGTAATGTATTGGGCCTTTGAAGTGAACATAGACTTGGCTAAAAATAACTACTTTAACAAACCAGCCCCATTACTAATCTTAAAGCCCTTTCACACTGACAGCGCGGGGGCGTCGGCGGTACTAGCGGCGATTCACCGTCATTTTAGAGGTGCTTTTCGGCCGCTAGCCTGCACACAACTCCTCAAAGAAGCTGCTTGCAGGACTTTTTTTTTTACATCCTGCCAGCACAGCGCCGCCATTGTGAAATCACTCGGGCTTTCACACTGGTATTGCAGATGAGGCATTTTTCAGGCGCTTTACAGGTGCTATTTTTAGCACTAACGTGCCTGAAAAACGCCTCCAGTGTGAAAGGGGTCTAAGGCTGTTAACATTGGTGTGCTGCAGTTTGCTTTGCAGTGTGATTGTATGCACATATTACATGTGGTAGTAAGTGCCCTCCCATTGACTTCTATTAAACCATGCATTTTCTGAAAACGCATCTAAGATGCAACATGCAGGACTTTGATGTTCCTTAATGAAAATGCACGGTCTAATATAAATCAATGTGAATGCACCTAAAACCATTTGTAAAACGCACATATAATTGTGCTGCACCCAAACCACAGCACATCGGTGTGACCCTGGCTTAATTGTGCATAATATTATTTCCATTGCTTTATCCCAAGGGCTCAAAATAACATGTAACAATTTGTGTATCACATTCATATCACATGAATATCAGCAACAAGCAAGACATGTGATAAGAAACAAACAACTCGAAGTTTGCCCTTTTTATGAAAGAAATTCAATTAAACAAATATATCATTTCTTTTGGAAAAATAATTGTTAAATGTTAGGCTTTCACTTCACTTTCATAGCTTTTTTTAATCTGCTTTGCTATAAAGCTTTTAGTCAACATAAACTCAGAATATGCCAATCTGTATGTTCACCTAAATTGGAAGACCATCTCTCATTCATGTCTCCTGCAGACAGCCTTGCCTAAGAATT
This sequence comes from Lithobates sylvaticus, assembly GCA_028564925.1. NCBI lineage: Eukaryota > Metazoa > Chordata > Amphibia > Anura > Ranidae > Lithobates > Lithobates sylvaticus. The sequence continues at coordinate 83,858,460 of CM053036.1, read as the reverse complement.
CTAGGGAATATATGACAATTTAAGCTGGCCATACACAAACTGCCCCAGGCTTAATGGAAAAAAATTAACCCCTTCGTGCCGACCCTCTCCCGGTCCTTTAAGAGTTCTAAAAGCCGGGAGGAGGAGGCGGGCGTTCAGGTCATGTGACTGCTGTGATTGGGATTGGTAGCTTACCGATCACTGCTGGATACTGTGCTGAGAGCATGCTCTCAGCACGGTAAGTTGTTTTAACAGGGCCATATATATGTGGCCACTTAGAGTTAAAGGATAGGTTCACCTTCTTCTTTTTTTTTTCTTCCAAATTCCAGCTCCCCTATGTACCAATATAGCATTAATGTACTTTTTTTGCAAAGATATCAAAGCTTTCCTTTAAATCTACTTACTTCACTTGTCCTCATCAATGTTTCCAAACATATTCATTAGTTTTGCCTTACTTCCTGGTCAGACTGTAGGTCATGATACAGGAAGGAGTTGACCAACTGACCTCATTAGCACACACTCCGCATCATCGACCCTCCTACCTACCCATCAATTCCCAGCTGCACTTTTTTTTTTAATGAAATGCAATCAATCAGTGATCACCAGTCTCACTAAATACACAATATACAACCAGATTGCATAGTGTATGGCCATCTTTATACAAGTACACAGGAGGGAGTTGACAGAAACACTCAGCTGTCAAACACCGTTCACATCTCTGCATAGCGGGAACACGCATTCCCACATTTTTTTCTAGGAGACTTGCTGAGACTTAGTTGCTTGCTGCAGAGAGAAGAGGGTAGGAATACCAGTGGCCGGGCGCCCTAGGCAGCAGTGCGCCCTAGGCGGCTGCCTAGTTTGCCTAGTGGTAGCACTGGCCCTGACTGGAACCAATCCCTTGTATGGCTCTCTCTGCAGCAGCTAAAAGCCAGCTTCTTCTCCTCTCCCTCCAGTTGGCTTTCAGCTGCTGCAGAGAGAGCCATACAAAGGATCGGTTCCAGTCAGGGCCAGTGCTACCACTAGGCAAACTAGGCAGCCGCCTAGGGCGCACTGCTGCCTAGGGCGCCCGGCCACTGGTATTCCTACCCTCTTCTCTCTGCAGCAAGCAACTAAGTCTCAGCAAGTCCCCTGCCACATTGATCACCCTCCCTGCACCACATTGATCACCCTCCCATATGTTTTCCCCTGCTGCCCAGGCCCCCTTCACGTGGTGCGTGACACAATGCGTAGGACAGAGCCTGAAGGATCACAGACTGCAAGTGACATCATACCAGGAATACCCTAGTGCAGTGATGGCGAGCCTTGGCACCCCAGATGTTTTGGAACTACATTTTCTATGATGCTCATACACTCTGACGTGTAGTTGAGCATCATGGGAAATGTCGTTTTCCAAACATCTGGGGTGCCAAGGTTCGCAATCACTGCCCTAGTGAGTGGGAGGCCAAGCTAGACATGCATTGAGGATCATGATATGAAACACTGATTGGAGAGAAGAAAGCTGGATGCGATTATACATGTGTGTACATCACACCATTAAGGTGAGGCCACTGAGAGCACGGTTGTGATTGGGAAGATTTGGTTAGAAGATTTATTGGGTGTGGATGTCCCAATCACTCACTTTTGATGAACTGTCAATAATTTGATATGTTTTAGTAACATTGGACTATATTTTATTAAACCCAAAAATGGAACTTCCGCTTTTCGGAATTGCCCCCCCCCCTTTCAGGGGGGAGCAGATACCTGTCTAATACAGGTATTTTGCTCCCACTTACGGGCATAGATAGCCGAGCCACCCATGGATATCTACGCCAGATCTATGCCAGGCCTTCTCCGTCCTCCCCCCCGCTGTCTTCTGGGAGACACACAGGTCCCAGAAGACAGCAGGGACGAGTGGGATTGCGCACCGTGAGTTGTGCAAGCGCAGTAGGGAACCAGGAAGTGAAGTCCCTTTGCCTGGGACTATAAGGAAATACCAGTGGACAACTCTGAAATCCTTGCTAAAGAGTCGGCAATGTGGCAGAGTAACAGTTTGCTTTGCCAACCTGCCCCTGCAGCTATGGACACGGAGGTCTTATGGCGGATGCAGCAAGTGCTGACTGACCTTGATGATCCTGTTTCTGCATGGGATGATCTTGGATGGAGGAATTTGCCTGTCCAGCAGCATGCCAGAGAATCGGCAGTGGAAAATCTGGAAATTGCCATCCCCAAAGCTGAAGTGCTGACAACCGGCCAGAGCTCTGCCAACCTCTGCTCAGCACTGATAGCATCTTCTGGGTTCCATGGACAGGAGATGGTGAACCTATATCCCCAGACACAAGTTGCAGAGACTGGGGATTTGATAGACTTTTCTGCTGAGGAAAAACAACCTGATGAGCCTCCAGCAGAAGAGCTGGTATTAGGGCCAAACTTCACTGTGCTGTGCCCAGCACCAACGGCAGTATCCGTTGAGTTACAAGAAACTTCCCCAGCTGAAGCGCTGGTCACCGGACAGAGGGTCCAAGACCTCTGCCCCACACCTGTGGCAGTTCCGGAGGCCCAGGGTGAGGAGGTGGTGGTCACTCCTGAGCAGCAGATCAGGACCCAAGGAGAGAATGCAATCTGCACTTCACAACTGCAGCTTGAGCTGATATTAGTGGATGGGATGTCAGCCCAGATCCCCAACAGCATGATGAAGTGAGCCCAGTCACCCTGTCTTCTCTCCAGCAGCTGAAAAGCCTCCAGGGAGAAGGGCCAGTCCAGGCATCTCCCCAGCAGCGGATATGTTCTCTGAGAGAGGCAGAGGTTGGCTGGGTGAGGAATACTCTGTTTGGAACAATTTGTTTGGGGTACTGTGTGGATACCAGTATTAGAGGACTGGAACCCCTGGCTAACTTCGGAGTCAACCCGTCTGGGGTCTCCTCCTGTGTTAGTCTCCTGCCGAAAGGGGAGATGTGTGACAGACCTAGCTGGGACACAGGCTTTTTGAGAGGACTGAATGCGAGCCTCTTGCCGACTGATTATGGGCCCTGGATTTTAAGGGGCACAGGGTGAATGAGAACCCCACTATAATCTGTGCTAGTCAGATTCAATGCTGTCTATATGTATATATAATGTGTGTTGTCTCATGCTGTTGGGACACACACTGTCAGATGCTAGTGTCATGAACTCAAGATGTTAATTGAGAGAGCTGATCACATTGTCCTCTGTACAATGTAGTAGACGGGCCAATTGCTATTGTGATAAAATGTCTTGTGGTTGTACTTATGATAATGTATAATCTACTGTGTGAAGCTCGGTGACAACAAGTCTGGCCTGTATTGAAATCCTGATGGGCACAGAGTCACATCGGCTGCTTGAAGGGATTAGTTAATTAGCTCATGTTAATTTGTTACAGGTGTATTGTTAGAGTAATATGAGCAGGAGGGGGGGGGATTTCCTCTTCTACTGTATTATAAATACTTGTCATTTTGGTTCTAATAAAACAGTCCATGTTAGCACTAAGCAAGTCTCGTCTCGTTTTGTGCTTGGGGGCGGTTGGAATATCTGAGATCTATATTCAGACTGGGAGGAAGTGGTATATGACGAAAGCACTCAAGAGGAGTATAGGGACGTTTCGTCACATGCAGCATTTATTTTTATTTGCACTTTATGAACAACAAACATTACTAAGAGACAGCAAACCTGTTATATGTAATAGAGTGGTTTCTTTTATAGTTTAGAAAACATTTTTTATGTTGCAAGCTTTACAAGGCCAACACATATAATTATTATAAAAGTACCTTGTCAATAAACTGATTTATTATATCCATTTCAATAGTCACATTGCACAGAGTCAGTGTTGATGGAGCAATCCCTCTAACAGAGCTATTGTGTTCTCCCGGTGGGGAAAGGGGGGGCGGGGGTGGATGGGAGCGTGGGGAGCCATCTCTGTTGGGAGAACACAGTGATTATTAAGAGCAGCTGTAGCCCTTTACTTTTTTTGGATTGTCTAATTACTGTGCTGGCCCTGCTCCTCCACCTCTCCCCTCCCCACCCTACATAACCTTTTAGGAAGCAGCTGAGGGAGGAGTGTAGAGAAATATATGTATTGCCACTTGAGTGAGAGATCTGAGTCTGCTGGGTCGATAGACATGTCATCCAAGATATCTGTGTCCATTAGCCGTTTCAGGGCTTTAGGATGTCTACTCCTCAAGGGAGGTTTTTACTAGTAAATACTGCACATAAAATGCAGCATAGGTCCGATGCTGCATCTGTCCCCCAGCACCTCTACACTGAAAACCGAATGATCGAACACAGCTGATCACTCCGTTTTCAGAGCTCTGTGAGCAGAGAGCTGCAGACTCCCAGTCACTGCTCACTGCTCACGTTCCCCCATGCTCATTGGAGCGATGGGCTGTGGAGGGGCGGAGCGGGCCATATACGGCTCTTAGCGGCTCGCTGAGAGGCTGAGATGGGTGTCCGGCACCTGGCAGATCCAGACTTTATTGTCATGATGACGCGGTGCCTGGACTGATCAGTGACGTCAGCAGTTAGCGGACTTCAGCTCACTCTCTGCTGAAAACGGATCACAGGAGTGCAAAACGAATTGCACTCCTGTGATCCATTGGAGAAGCCCAGCCAAACGAGCTTTGGCTGGACTTCTCCTTTAAATGCACATCGAATCTCAGTTTGTTGAACTACAGTATCTCACAAAAGTGAGTACACCCCTCACATTTTTGTAAATATATTATTATATCTTTTCATGTGACAACTCTGAAAAAATGACTGTTTGCTACAATGTAAAGTAGTCAGTGTACATCTTGTATATATTTTTTTATTTATGGTTGAACTGGATGGACTTGTGTCTTTTTTAAACCTAACTAACTATGTAACTATGTAACTATGTGTAGGATCTCACAAAAGTGAGTACACCCCCTCAAATTTTTTAAAATATTTTATTATATTTTTTCGTGTGACAACACTGAAGAAATGACACTTTGCTACAATGTAAAGTAGTCAGTGTACATCTTGTATAACAGTGTAAATTTACTGCCCCCTCAAAATAACTCAACACACAGCCATTAATGTCTAAACCGCTGGCAACAAAAGTGAGTACACCCCTAAGTGACAATGTACAAATTGGGCCCAAAGTGTCAATATTTTGTGTGGCCACCATTATTTTCCAGCACTGCCTTAACCCTCTTGGGTATGGAGTTCACCAGAGCTTCACAGGTTGCCAGTGGAGTCCTCTTCCACTCCTCCATGGCGACATCACGGAGCTGGTGGATGTTAGAGACCTTGCGCTCCTCCACCTTCTGTTTTAGGATGCCCCACAGATGCTCAATAGGTTTTCAGCTTCTTTAGTAAGGCAGTGGTCGTCTTGGAGGTGTGTTTGGGGTCGTTATCATGTTGGAATACTGCCCTGCGGCCCAGTCTCTGAAGGGAGAGGATCATGCTCTGCTTCAGTATGTGACAGTACATGTTGGAATTCATGGTTCCCTAAATGAACTGTAGCTCCCCAGTGCAGGCAGAACTTATGCAGCTCCAGACCATGACACTCCCACCACCATGCTTGACTGTAGGCAAGACACACTTGTCTTTGTACTCCTCACCTGGTTGCTGCCACACACGCTTGACACCATCTGAACCAAATAAGTTTATCTTGGTCTCATCAGACCACAGGACATGGTTCCAGTAATCCATGTCCTTAGTCTGCTTGTCTTCAGCAAACTCTTTGCAGGCTTTCTTGTACATCATCTTTAGAAGAGGCTTCCTACTGGGACGACAGCCATGCAGACCAATGTAATGCAGTGTGCAGCGTATGGTCTGAGCATTGACAGGCTGACCCCCACCCCTTTAACCTCTGCAGCAATTCTTGCAGCACTCATATGTCTATTTCCCAAAGACAACCCCTCGATATGACGCTGAGCACGTGCAATCATCTTATTTGGTCGACCATGGCGAGGCCTGTTCTGAGTGGAACCTGTCCTGTTAAACCGCTGTATGATCTTGGCCACCGTGCTGCAGCCCCGTCTCAGGGTCTTATAGCCTATGCCAATTTTATGTAGAGCAACAATTATTTTTTTCAGATCCTCAGAGTTCTTTGCCATGTGGTGCCATGTTGAACTTCCAGTGACCACTATAAGAGAGTGAGAGCGATAACACCAAATTTAACACACCTGATCCCCATTCACACCTTAGACCTTGTGACACTAACGAGTCACGTGACACCGGGGAGGGAAAATGGCCACTTGGGCCCAATTTGGACATTTTCACTTAGGGGTGTATGCACTTTTGTTGCCAGTAGTGTTGTTATTTTGAGGGAACAGCAAATTTACACTGTTATACAAGCTGTACACTTACTACTTTACATTGTAGGAAAGTGTCATTTCTTCAGTGTTGTCACATGAAAAGATATAATAAAATATTTTAAAAAATGTGAGGGGTGTACTCACTTTGTGAGATACTGTATATGGTCTTGCAACAGAGTCTCTTAATTTTCTACTTTGTCCTAAAGAAATGCGAGGTAGAACCTGATTGTAAGGGAAAATACCCACATTTTTGGGGGGGTTTCATCCTAAAGCATGACCTAGTATGTATCTCAGGTACAAGTAATATGTCAGTTGAAAGAAATGTTTTTCAGAAAACACAACCTGTAAATGTCAAATATATAGGTACGTGCAACCGTGCTATGTGCAAATACACATCTAAGCAGTACTAATGACATTGTATCTACCAGAGTGCTATATTCTATAGATAAGATTGACAGTAAAGATACTTGTCTGTATATATCACAATCAACCAGAAGAAATGATTGACAGTATGACTCAAAATAGGCAGGAAGCTTTGTCTAGACTCTAGACTGATAAAAACAGCTATTCAGAGGAGGGATAACACTAATTCTACAAATCACTTCAATGCTGATCTGTCTATAAAAAAGAAAAAACACCCCAAGCACAAGTTCTGTCTACCCGGGCCATTGTCATAAAAGGTCACAGGGAGCTCTTCTACAGAAAGGATGTAATACTGACAACAAAGGTCACTGACAAGACAGGTATGTGTGTGAACGCAGGTTAAAGCGGGATTGTACTGAAAAAAAAAAAAAAAATTAAAAGCCAGCAGCTACAAATACTGCAGCTGCTGACTTTTAAAAAATGGACACTTACCTGTTCCAGGGTCCAGCGGTGTCGGCAGCAGAGGCCGATCGATCGCTCGGCTCCCTGCTGTAGCCGGCGCCATTCTCGGTGAGGGAATCAGGAAGTGGCTTCACTTCCCGATTCCCTACTGCGCATGCGCGAGTCGCGCGGCGCAATGAGAATCCTCAGCGCCGTCTGCCGGGTCACGTGTGTGTCCCGGCAGACAGCGCGCCGGGACAGGAGGTGACGTAAACTCCCGTGGGAGTTTATGCCCGGAAGTGGGTGCAGATACCTGTCTTAGACAGGTATCTGCACCCCCCTCCCCCCTGAAAGGTGCCAAATGTGACACCGGAGGGGGGGAGGGTTCCGAAAAGCGGGAGTTCCACTTTAGGGTGGAATCCCCCTTTAATCATAAAGAGCAACACCACTTTAGGGTTCAGGCCGAGTTCACACTGGTACGACACGACAGTCGGACCACTTTGGATCCAACTTTGCCCTGCTACTTGAAGTCCGACATGCGTCCGACTTCAATGAACAGGCACCTGACTTTGATCCCCTAAAATACCAGGCACTGTGCCTAGTATGAATCTTTAGGGGGAACTCCATGCAAAATGTTAAAAAAAAAAAAACGGCATGGGTTCCCCCTCTAATGCCGCGTACACACAGTCGGAATTTCCAATGGAATCAGTCCGATGGGAGCTGTTCATCGGATTTTCCGACCGTGTGTCTTTTTCTGTCGGAATTTCTGACGGACTTTGGATTGAGAACCTGTTCTTAATTGTTCCGACGGAAAACCTTTTCAGATTTTCTGATCGTGTGTATGCAATTCCAACACGCAAAATTCCGACGCATGCTCTGAAACAATTTGACGCATGCTCGGATGCATTAAACTTCCCTTTTATAGTGCAGTCGAACGTGTTGTACGCCGTGGTGTTATTGACCGTCGGAATTTGGTGTGACCGTGTGTAGGCAAGACAGTTTGAGCGAAATTCCGTCGGAATTCCGACGGGAAAACCATCAGAGCTTTTTCTGACGAGAATTCCGACCGTGTGTACGTGGCATAAGAGCATACCAGGCCCTTCGGTCTGGTATGGATTTTAAAGCGGTTCTGCACCCATTTCATTTAGTAAATCTCTTTGCCTTCCAAATCAGGCAAAGAGTACTAAATTAAATGTTTTTTTTTTTTTTTTTTTTTTACTTACCTTGTAATTGAAGACTTCCGGTCTTCTCTCTCTGCGGCGGCGGGCGGGGTCTCTGCGTCGATCGTCGTCACGCCGCACTGTCTCCTGGGATCTGGTGTCATTGATCCCAGGAGTCAGTGCGGGCATCTTCCGAAATCTCGCGAGATTTCGGCCACATCTGCCGAAATCTCGTGAGATGTCGGCAGATGTGCCGTTACTGCCAACGCGCGAGTAACGGCGGTGCATGCTGGGCCATATAAAGTTCCTGTGGGTGTTTCACATGCCCACAGGCAAGATGGCCCCCAGCACAAAAGAAGAAGACGAGGAACTTCATCGGACGAAAACCGGCGGCGATCGAGATGGAAGATGGAACAGGTGAGTCCCCCAATAAAGGTAAGCATCCTTTATATTCCGTCCCAAAAAAAAATAATTTTTACAGAGTGCATAACCGCTTTAAGGTGAACGCCCACAACGAATTATTCCGTTACAAAGCTCCAGACAGATATAAATTAAGTAAATTAATTCAAGTCTTAGTTCCTCAATAAATCCCTACAAGCCCACTTAAAGGGCCACAAGGAGATGCAGTCAAGGGTTAAAGAATGTCCCACTGCCACACGAACAGCAGAATTCTAGGCACATCTCTACACTATTCGATTCTCACCCCAGAGAGTTTAATAAACACTGTATACAGCACTGGCTTGGATCCATTCATTCTGTGGTGAACGGAACTTCATGCCAACTGCAGCAAATGAGTTAACCACATAAAATGGAAACTTATTCTGTGCTATTGTGGAAAATATCTTCCAGCACTCTAATTGGCTTTTACATTGTGTCAACTAATCGTCAGCTTCTATTGTTTTCTATGCAAGCTAGAGATCTTCAGTATCTGTCGTGTGGGCTTTGAAGAAGTATTGTGCAAAGAAAATGGAAAGCATTAAGCGATCCTTAGGAGTTCATGACTCACAAAACACGTTAGCAAGGTGAAATAAAACATGATACGTCAAGGCCGGGAGTTCCAAATAAGATTTAATAGTCTATTTGTGTTGAGTTTTATTGCATGCATGAAAGGCATTCACTGACTGACTATTCCTTTGTATTTAAAACAAGGTAACAGAAAACAGAAAAAAAGAATCACGTGACAAAATCATTGCTTTATATGGCAGTTGGAAGTTAGGGGCTTGCCAGATAAATTTGCCTCTGATACTACGGGTTCCATGGATGGACAGATATCCAATATCCATAGGTTTGATTACTTTGTCCAGTTGCTACTCTCCCCATAGCATAGAGCAGGGATTTGCAATTAGCGGACTTCCAGCTGTTGCAAAACTACAAGTCCCATCATGCCACTGCCTCTGGGTGTCATGCTTCTGGCTGTCTTGCTATGCCTCATGGGACTTGTAGTTCTGCAACAGCTGGAGGTCCTCTTATTGCTTATACCTGGCATAGAGCACTGGAACCTATCCTCCTGCTTATCCCCACCCCTCTACATTCAGTTAAACATGTATGGTCAGATTAACACATTGGGGTACATTCACTAACGCTTATCTCATGCAACATTTGTGTTTTATACAGAGGGGGTTATTTACGAAAAGGAAAATCCACTTTGCACTGCAAGTGCACTTGGAAGTAAAGTCGCTATAGATCTGAGGGGGGCATGCAAGGAAAATAAAAATCAGCATTTTAGCTTGCACATGATTAGATGATAAAATCAGCAGAGCTTCCCCTCATTTCAGATCTACCCCTTAGATTTAAAGTGACTGCACTTTCAAGTGCACTTGCAGTGCAAAGTGGATTTGCCTTTCGTAAATAACCCCCATTGTGTCAATTCACTGCAATTAGATGCTGCAAATTTGGTAATTACATTGCTGCTGGGAAATAAAGCTTTTGCTATGAAAATATAACACAATATATATAACAAAATATAACACAATGTATTTATTTATTTATTTTTAATAACACACATTATTTTTACTTGCAATTGCTTTGCACAAAGCAGCACTGATTCTCCTCTTCTCAAGGCCCCTCCCTTCCTAGTGCCGCCATAGCAAGCAGCTTGTTATAGGGTACCCAACTAGACATGTGCACTGACAAAAAATGTGTTCATTTTCGTTTTCGTTTCATTCGTTTTTTAGCTTTTTCCGGAAATTCAGAAAATCGAAATTCTCAAATTCGCAAATTCGGAATTCGGAAATTTTGGGAATTTTTACATTTTTCGAATTTCCGGATTTACGAATTTTAGAATTTTCGGATTTACGAATTTTCGGATTTGCGAAATTCCGAATTTTCTGATTTACGAATTTCCAGATTTCCGAATTTTCGGATTTTCGGATTTCCGAATTTACGAATTTCGTATTTTACAATTTTCGGAAATTTAAAAATTTGGACATTTTAAAACTTGGAAATTTAAAAATTTGGAAATTTAAAAACTTGGAAATTCGGAAATCCGAAAATACGAAATTCGGAAATTTGTAATTTCGGAAATTTTGAAATTCGGAAATTCTGATATTTCGGAAATTGAAAAATTCGGAAATTCGGAATTAACGAATTTGTCAAAATTCGTTAAAAAACGATTTAGGAACTAAACGAATTGCACATGGGTTAGACCCAAGCAGGCCCGCTCCTGAGCCGCTGCTCCATGTGCCAAATCGGGTGGCTCACCCCACCCCCTGCTCGGTCCTCATTGGCTCACTGGCTGTGATTGACAGTAGCGGGAGTAAATGGCTACTGCAGCTGTCTCAGCCAATGAGGAGGGAGAGATCCAGAAGAGCCAAGGCTCTCATGCACATCTCTGGATCGAGATGGGGCTCAGGTAAGTTGGGGGTACTGCTGCATACAGAAGTTTTTTTTTTATCTTCATGCATAGATTGATGGTAAAAAAAAACGTTGAGCCTTTACAACCACTTTAAAGTGGAGTTCCAGCCGTTTCTGTCTTTATTAAGAGTCAGCAGCTACAAAAAGTGTTGCTGCTGACTTTTAATAAACACACACACACCTATCCCCCGATCCAGCGATGCGGCCACCCAAAGCCTCAGATCTCTCCCCCACCTCTCCCCGGCGCCAGCATCACTAGTGTGGGCACCCGGCTTTATCAACTTGCGGCTTTATTGCCGGGTGCGCACTGCATATGCGCGAGTCACGCTGCATGTCCTGAATGGCCGGGCAATCTTCTGGGATGTCACGTGTCCCGGAAGTAGGAGCTGGGTACCTGTCAAAACTAGATAGCCCCCCCCAACCCAAAGCTTAAGCTGCTTACTTATACCAGTGTTAAATAAAGAAATCAGATAAAGCAGCGCTTAAAAATGGATAGCTGGATTTCATATCCAAAAAAAATTATATGGTCCTATGAGAGTGGTCCCAAAAACATCACTGAGCATCTGACAAATAAGGCCCCTTTCACACGGACGGACCGTTCAGGTCCACCTGTAATTTTTTTAGGCGGACCTGAACGGACGCTCCATGCAGGTCTATGGAGCAAAGGATGTCAGCGGTGACTATGTCCACTGACATCCGATCCGCTCCGATCCGCTAAAATCAGACGTATGGCCGATCGGATGAGATCTGATGAAAACGGACATGCTGTCTGTTTTCGCACGATCCCTCCATAGAATCAGCGGAGCTCTGACAGGCCCCTCCCCGCTTAGTGAGCAGAAATGGACCTGTCATCCGCCGACTCAGCGGAGATCAACGGAGAGATCTCCTGCTGAGCCGGCGGACTCCGCTGAGCAGATCTGCCTCATGTGAAAGGGGCCTTAGAGAAACTCTCCACGAGCATGTACTAAACAATGAATAAAACAAATTCGTTATTTTTAGATTTTTTTATTCAAAGACGAAATTAACCCGGTATACTCATGTTAACCCCTTCATGCCTAAGCCTATTTCTGACATTTGTTTCTTACAAGTTAAAATCCGTATTTTAAGAACCCGCAAACATTATATGTATTTTTTTTAGCAGGAAAACCTAGAGAATAAAATGGCGATCATTGCAATATTTTATGTCACACTGTATTTGCGCAGTGGGCTTTCAAACGCATTTTTTTAGGAAAAAAAAGACCCAATTAAATTTTTTTTTAGTATAATGTGAAAGAAGATGTTAAATATAACAAAAATAACGGTTACCAGGTTAGAGTTAAAGAGGTGGTATAGTGCTAGAATTATTGCTCTCACTCTGACGATCGCGGCGATACCTGACATGTGTGATTTGAAAATAGTTTTTTTTTTTTTTTTAACAGTAAAACATTTTTTATTTCGAAAATAAGAAGTGAGTACAAGGCATTGACATATCTTCTACATTAGTTAGGAGAAGAAAATAAAAAATAAAAAAAAGAAAAAAAACAGAATATCCATGTTTCAGATATTGCAGGTGGTACATACAAGGAATATATCATGTATCGCATCAGTAGGTGTCACATTGTTCATTAGAAGGTAGATCATACATAAGCATGTTAGGTCTCTATCACCCAGGGGGGGGGGGGAGGCGGGAAGGAGGAGAGGAGGGGGAGGGGGGGGGGGGGGAGATTTGAAAATAGTTTACATATGCGGGCGCGACTTACGTGTGCGTTTTCTTTACTGTGCGAGCTTGGGGGGACAGGGGTGCTTTAAAAAAAAAAATCGTATTTATTTTATTTATTTTAATTTTTTTACATTGTCACTTTAAAAAAAAAAAAATTTGATCACTTTTATTGCTGTCACAAGGAATTTAAACATCCCTTGTGACAGTAATATGTGGTGATAGGTACTCTTTATGGAGGGATCGGAGGTCTAAAAGACCCCAAATCCCTCCTTTGCACTTCAAAGTATTCAGATCACCAAAAACGGCGATTCTGAATACTGTATTTTATTTTAAAACTGGCGCCACTGGCAGTAAATCGTGTTTACACAAAGGAGACTGGAAGGATGCCATTTCCGGCTTCCTTCCAGTCTCACTCTAGCCGGCGGAAGTGCCGGATCGTGGCTCGGGTCTCCTGGTGAAACGGGAGGCCCGGGAAGAGCGGCGGAAGGCGGCGACGTCCCATCCTGCTCCTCGGGTATAACAGCCGAGCGGCTTTTAGCCGCATCGGTTGTCATCCCTGAAGAGTTGACCGTCTGCTCTAAAAAACGGTATCGGAATGATGCATCATCCCGGTATGACCCCTTAGAGCTGAGGCTGCATATGTGCGTATGGTTGGCGAGAAGGAATACTTTATTATTAGTATGATATGTATTTTTTTTTTTATGCTATGTGGCCAATAAAGAGTATTAACAGGAGTATACCGGGTGGCCGGCTTAATTTCAGGTTTGGATTTTCTGCACGGGGAGTTGGAGATCCCAGCTTGTTGGCACAGCGAGCACCTCTAATAGCCAGCAGTTGAGCTGCTGGCTATTAGGGTATAATCTTGAGTATAATCTTGTCTGTGTTTATTTGTTTATTGCTTAGTATTTATATTAGATATGAAACTTAGCTATGCATTTTAAAGCTTTCGCTGTACTTCCAGTCCTCTGAAAGGTTATATGAAACTCTCGAACATGGCAGTCATCCTAGGATTTGCCCACCCCTCTTTTCCTCTTGTCCAATCACAGAACACTTTGTATTCTGTAAACCCTGTTTGTTTTGTAAATGGACAGATTTAACCTATTACCTACCATTTTATAGAAGTTTGCTTTTTTGCAATTTGCAATACATATTCGCTATGCTGCACACATAAAAAACATACAAAACATGGAACTGTTGCTGAAGCACATCCAGTACACCAAGTACAACCAGAATATCTGTGGAGCTCTAAAAGTAGTGGCTCTGCTACTTGGAATGCAGTCCGGATATACCAAGTACCTTTGATACATATGCAAAGGGTACAGCCATTCAAGAGAGCCGTATTACATAAAAAGAAATGGTTAGAAATGGCAACTCTGAAAGAATTTGGTTCCAAGACAGAAAAATGTGGCACATAAATCACTTGTTTACCTGATAAAATAGATTTTTGCCTCCGCTTCACATAAAACTCCAACTGATGAAAAATTTTGTGAAAACGCTCAACAAGTTAGGTGAAGGTTTTTGTTAATTAGGACAGATGTTTCCAGGAATAACTGACGTCAAGATTAAGATTTTTGTTGGTCCACAAATCAGATACATCATCAATAACAAGAACTCCAAAGATCTTAGTGGGGCCAGAGAAAATAGCCTGGAATGCATTCAAGGATGTCGTTAAGAATTTTCTTGGCAACTACAGAGCACCAAACTACATTCAACTTGTTGACAAACTTCTTGCAGCATACAAGACCATAAAGTGCAACATGTTTTACACTTGGACTTCTTTCCTGAAAATCTAGGTGCAGTCAGTGATGAACATGGTGAAAAGTTTCATCAGGACATTGCCACAATGGACAAACTCTATCAGGTCAACTGGAATCTATCAATGATGGCTAACTATTGGGAACTCCAGTGAGATGCACTGGACACTGAATATCCAAATAATGAGCTATGAGATTGGGGTGATTAAGCTCAAGCCATAGGTGCGTTTACAATGAATTGCGCCAGTCCCTTTGATTGTGTTGTGTCCAGCTCTCCTGGAACACTTGGCTCTCTTAGCCATTAGTCGCAGCGCCCTGCTGCATGACCCACCTCTGGCCTATGGATTGAGGTTCTCCTGACACCCCCAATAAGAGCCGACCTGACTCCTGGAACTGAGACCTGCTGTCTCCTATCTTAATGCTGGGGCCCCTCTGACCCCTCGGTGAGACCCTCTGCCTTGTGGCTTCTCGCTGGGCCCTCTGACCCCTCAATGAGACCTCTGTCATGTGGCTTTTGGCTGGACCTTCTGACCTCTCCATGAGGCCATGTCTCGTGGCTTCTGGCTGGGGTCCCCCCGACCCCGGGTGCGATCTTCTGTCTTCCATACTGGGCGCAGCCTTCAAACTGGAAGCTGTCTTCAAAACTGGAAGCTCTAAGCTATCCCCAGACCTGAGCATATAATAACCCTGCACACCTGTGTAGTCAGCCAGGTTCCAGGCGTCTAGCAAAACCCAGACACAGTATTGACTGTTGCAATCTAGAGCTACAGAGTCTGGAGAAAGCCAAAAAAACAGCTTTCTCCACTCAGAAATGACAGTTCAAAACCTCGCATTAACCCCTACTGTAAATATTGTGTCACATTTTACTGAATTCTTCCAGTGACAGACCCTCCCTCTGTCAGAGAGCTTACAATTGATTCACCCACATTGTGGCACCATCCCAAGATGCTGCATATGCAAAAAAGGAGAAAAAGTGGGTTACTACACCTACATGCGGTGTGGATTCCCCACTAACAAGGGACTTTACATATGCCTAACAATGAAAGATACAGAAAAACAACAAATATGTAAAAGGCTATATATTTATTATTGATTATATTAATGCACTGGACACTGAGTATAAATGAAAAGCAGCAAAACACTTTTATCCCTGTTAAATTCATGCATTAAATCAGAAACATTATATACATTTATAGTCATTAAAAGTTAATTTCATATCGCTCAAGATTCCTATGTAATACAGACATTCTGAAATAATATCTGTGTTCATTTTAAAGGGGTCTGTCACAAACACCCAACATTTTTGTGGAAGCAACTGTTATCTGTAGCATTCAGTAAAGTGGTTGTAAACCCTTACAAACCACTTGGACCTACAGGTAAACCTAGATTAAGGCTTACCTGTAGGTCAAAGAAATATCTCCTAAACCTACACGGTTTAGGAGATATTTGCCAAAATACAGGCACCGCTGTCTACGGCGCACTGAGAAGGCCGCTCTCAGCGGTGATATGTGGCGGCTCTCGTGCGCATGCGCGGGAGTGACATCATTGCGGCGCCGTCGAATGACAGCAACGGAGCCGCAAGACCCACCAAGAAGATGGAGGCGCCGTACACAAGGGGACAGCGGTGACTTTGATGGCTCCTGTGTCAGGTAAGTGACACATAATGGACTACTATGCGATGCATAGTAGTCCATTATGCTTTACCTTTGCGGGGAAACAAAGAGGAAGTAAACCCATCAGAGTTTACTTCCTCTTTAAAGCTGAACTATGTCCAAAAACGACTTTTTTGACATGTGAACAGCGATGGCCACTCAATGAATAAAGGATCCCAAGCCGTTACTAGCAATATAAGCGAAGGGGTGGGGATAGTCAGGGGTTAAGTCCTAGGGAAAAAAGTGTGGGAACTCCCACTCACCCACCAAAAAAACAAAAACGATACGCTCATATGCACGAACGCTTCAAAAGTGGTATTTTTCATCCAATTTTCGTATTGTGTGTATGAAGCTTAACTGTTAGTACATAAAAAAAAAACAATCCTCAATAAAAATAAATATGGTAATTCTCTGAATTACTACGCCCGAGCCCATCCACTTGTGTGACATTAGCATAGCAAATTAATATTCGCTAATGTCTTCCCGCTTCTCCTTCTGGCCAATCAGGAAGCTGCTCCTGAGACCCAATTGGCCGGGATTCTTATGACGGGTCTCAGCAGTCTCTTCTTCCTACCCTAGATGCAGCAGAGCATTGCCACCTCGTCCTTCATCCAAGTTACGGCCATCGATTGCGGGCGGGGGGTGGTGCTGCTCCCGCTGCTGTCAATTGGCTCCCGCTGCTGTCAATCAAATTTAGTGAGCCCATGAGGAGAGAGAGGTGGCGGGGCTGAACTGCAGCTTAACTAGGGTGCCAACAAAGAAACCAGTTTGCTGTGGGTGCACTCAGCAGGAGGGAGGGGCCAGGAGCACCGACGAGGGACCCGAGAAGAAGAGGTTTGGGGCTGCTCTGTGCAAAACCACTGTGCAGAGCAGTTAAGTATAACATGTTTGTTATTTTTAAAGAAAAAAAGACTTTAGTATCACTTTAAGATTTTCTTTCAGTTCTTCCATTCCTAACTATCCATATGGGACTAGTGATGATTTTGACAGTTTCCAAAAGAGGATGTTGGAATATATTAGGCAATTCAATATGGTCTGTAATAGTGAAAAGGAAGAATCTACAAATTCGATGTGAAACAGAATCATAAAAATATAGAACAGAAAAAATACAGTAACTATTATAGTGCTTCCTTATTATAATGGTGTAATAATTTAAAATATACACTAGGTAGTTTATTAAATGCCTTAAAGTAGGTCAGCAAAATACTATTGCACAAAAAAGAAGGGATTTGCAGAAAATAGTATTCACAAAAGAAGGCCATTTACTCCATTAACAGGTTTCAGTGTGACTGGAAATGTACTGCTCTGAAAACTAATGTAACTGTATCCATTCTATTCAGAGGGGCTCACTGAGGGGAACTAATACAAGACCCCCTGCGGAGTGCCGATGGGCCGCTGCTGCAGTTGAATTGGTCAAACAGCTTTTGTTTTCCCAAATGTCCTTCCTTTTTCAAAAAAACACTAAACTGCTTTACAGTGAAATGGGCAGAGTTGTAGCCTGGTAGGAGGGGAATTTAATGAAGCCGCTGTGGCAGGCTGCTGTTTTAATTTAGGAAACAGCCACAACAAACTCTCTTTGTTTAGAGCAAGAGCCATGCAGCCAAAAAACATCTGCTGTGGTGTATTTAATTAAATGGCTCTTTGTTCATTAACCCTCTAATCCTCATAAATACATTTAAATGATATGCAAACAAAAATGCCAAGGAAACTGAGTGCCAGAAAAGCGAAAGTGTTTCTGAAACTGTGCCAGCTGAAAAGTCTTGGTATTTCATTGACAGCCAATGTCTGTTCCATGGGTTTAAAGGGCAATGCTGTGTGTAGCCATATTACAGCCCAGACAACGGCCAGAAGACAGATGATCAGTTGACAGTGCCAATTCTCCATGTCACATTGTGCTTCACACTGCCTTATGCTGGCTGTATAAAGTACAAAAAGATACATTATTCTCAGTTCTGTCCACTGGTTGAAGAATTTTACTGAATAATCTGTGAGAATAACACAACAGATATCCCCAACAGTAACACTTATCCAATAACTTCTAAACCAGGACAGTGTGACAGTTTCCCTGCCTACTTGGCTGGTCCCCAATGTCACTTTACAGGCCCCAACATTTAGATGAACTTGTAGGCAGGTGCAGTCTACTTTCTCCACTGCAGGTGGCACTCTTCTGTAGTTGGAGAGGAAGTCAAGTGGAACATGTTTCCTTTATGGTTTTCTGTGATTCCGGGGAAGCTATCCAATTGGATGCTGCCACCCCATATGACTCTAGTAGCCATCTTGTAAGACCCTGGCTCCCAGGCTTGGCGCGCATCTTGTGTGTAGGTAGTGTAGGGACAGGTACCCCGCCTGATAGGGACAGAGCTAACGGCAGGGAAAGTTTCCTGATGAGTAAGAAAAGCGCAGGCCTCGCAACTTTTCTGGACATCTTCCCACTTGGGCACGAGGCAGCCAGGCTGCATTTTGCCCCTCCGAACAGTTGCTGACAGTTCGGCTGAAGCCTAATCTCTACATACTGCTGAGTGTTCCCAGTTGGGTTGTTTTTCCACTGGCTGTATTGTGAACTGTCTTTGTATTATTTCAATACAAGTACTTTCATCGCACCAGACTGTGTGTGTTATTGCTGCCACACTGCGTTGCACCCCACCTACAAACTCTCTGTATACCTTGACAGGGGATCCTCCTGAAGGATAATACTGAAAGAAATACGATTGATTCCATCTCTGACCTTTTGCTGAAAATGCTGCTTGCGTGGCCGTTTCTGGCTTCAATACTTGATTCGCTGACCAATTATAAATAGGCAAGCAATGAAGTCAAAACACCTGATCTGTTTTAGGTCTGTGAATCAGAAAGAGTTGAAGCCAATTAATAGGACTGACAGACAGATAACTAGCATTTCCAGAAGCAGAGGTTAGTAATGGAAACATTTCGTTCAGAATAGGTCTCATTGAAGACCTGTATAGGCTCACCGCCTCCCAGCTCTCTGCAGCATTCCACTATGATTCAATCTTGTACATCATATGTTCTTGTTTCATCTAGGTGTCGCCAAATACCTTGTTTCCCCCGAAAATAAGACCTACCCGAAAATAAGACCTAGTGTTATTTTCCAGGAGGGCTGCAATATAAGCCCTACCCCGAAAATAAGCCCTAGTTTAAAATGCTTGTAAAATCCTATGTAGCACTGACCCCCCGATGGAGCTGCTGTTTTTTGTTGGGCTTACCGTTACCTCACCTGTTCACTGTGTCCGTCTTAGGGGTCCTGTTAAAAGGGTGGTCAAAGAATATTGCTCCGACACTTAGTCCTTTTTCTGAAGATTTATTTGACAAAAACACACAAGTTTGCAATAGAGGGATAGAGGGTTAAGGGGAATTCAGGTAATTGTAGTTTGCGGGTTAGAGGTATTTCCTTGATCCAGAGGACAAACAGCTTCCACAGGCTGGATCTAGCAACCACCGGATAGGCCCCTCTTCTGACCTAGCAGCCGATGAGATGCTCTGTCAAAGTCTCTGCCACAGCCTTGTTAATTTTAGCAAAATCGGTGTGCAATCCTCTGCCACAGGAAGGCACAATCAGCTTCTTGTCACAAAGTTAAAGAGATGTCACACAGCACCAATTTCATTCAGTTGACCCGGCGATACTGTGTAGTAGGTAACTCAGGATGCGTCCTCCAACTGAGTCTCCAGGCCTTTTCAGAAGTACCAGCCTTGTTGCACGGTCCTCTCCCGAAAAAGTCCTCCCCAGGCGGGCCATGAGGTCTGGACAACGAACCCCAAAAAATGACATCTGTACCTTAAGTACCCTTACCCAGAATGCTCAGCGGGTAGACCACTCCCTCCGGGCTGTTTCTGAGTAAAAGGGGTACCCAATATATTTAGCCTGTTGCATTTCCAACACTTACCAGTGGTGACAGCGACACCCACGGCCTAGTGGAAAGTAGCACAACCCAGCTAAACTGGTACAGAAATCAGAACTTTAGTATAATTATTCTGAGCCAAACTGCAGCTTCAGACAAACTTAAATTTACAAAAATAATAGTGTCTGCTCTTCAGGAGCAGGGCGCTACACCTATAACCCACTGTGTTACAGTAGTATATAATGTACAATGTGTGTGTTTCTGTAATATAAATGTGGGGAAGAGAGCTCTGGCAGGTCACAGAAGCACAGAGTGGCGCTATAACGAAGGTATTTGGCACAATTATATTACATAAACACACACATTGTACATTATATACTACTGTAATAAAGTGGATTATAGGATTTTACAAGCATTTTAACTCAGTTCACAAGACAGCACATTACATGGTAAGACCTACCCCGAAAATAAGCCCTACTGTGTCTTTTTTCCCCAAAATTAATATAAGACCCGGGCTTATTTTCGGGGAAAACACAGTAGGTCAGATAATATAAGCTACGTGTTATGCTTTGTGTTATGTTGTGCAGTGGGTTGGACTTCTCTTGCTTTGGTGAAGTCCATGCCTCATGGCCACATACCATCACTCTTTAATTGGGGATGAGCAGCCCATTATGTCAAATTTCCCAGGAAAAATAACAAATTTCATTACAAAGTAAAGTCAAAATGACTTTACTAAAAAAAAAAAAAAGAATGAGCAGTAATGCAAGCTGTGACACCTTGGCAGTGTGTGATATGCTTTGTTGATAAACAAAGCCACGTTGGGCCACGTCAGAACTTACATGGTGATCACATGGTTTTGTGACAAGGTCAATTTACAAAAGAAGTTGAGCATCTTCACCCAATAAACTATAGCTGTGTTCACTTTCAATACCCAATCATGTGCAAATAAAATAATCAAACAGCAATTTACGTTTCACGTGATTGAAGAACTGAATTGTTTTTTTATTTGCCTTTAGGCCCCTTTCACACCGGGGCGTTTTTCATGCGGTGCAGCGCTAAAAATAGCGCCTGTTCACCGCATGAAAAAATCCGGCCCCTTTAACTCCAGTGTGAAAGCCGGCGGGCTTTCACACTGGAGCGGTGCGCTAGCAGGATGACAAAAAAAGTCCTGCTAGCAGCATCTTTGGAGCGGGATAGGAGCGGTGTGTTCACCGCTCCTATACCGCTCCTTCCCATTGATTAGAATGGGACACCGCGGTGAAACCGCGGCAATACCGCCGCAAAGCGCTGC
This sequence comes from Lithobates sylvaticus, assembly GCA_028564925.1. Classification (NCBI taxonomy): domain Eukaryota; kingdom Metazoa; phylum Chordata; class Amphibia; order Anura; family Ranidae; genus Lithobates; species Lithobates sylvaticus. The sequence goes on along the minus strand of CM053036.1, from coordinate 83,837,148 downwards.
TACGGCGGCCCTCTGCGGGGGGTGTTTAACCATTTTTCGGCCGCTCGCGGGGGGTAAAACCGCACCGCGAGCGGCCGAAAACCGCGGTGAAAATTTACGGTAAAGCAGCGCTAAATATAGCGCTGCTTTACCGTCACTGCGGCTCACCGCCCCAGTGTGAAAGGGGCCTTAGTGAATCAACCTCAAAGTGTTAAAGGTTAGCACTAGGGCTGGGTTAGTTAGATTAGTTAAACATAGTTTACTAATCTTCAGTTAAGAATGGACACAGGAGCGATCAGTACAGAGCACTCACTGTGTTCATTCATTCATCCATCCTGAAACACCCCCCGCAGCAGCCGGTGGGAGAGGAGATGGGGGGAAGCTGGCAGCACTGCAGGAAGGAAACGGGGGAATTGGCACTGCACAGGGTGATTAGGGTGTGCCCAGGCACACACAGAACACCCTGTGCACACACCTATGGGTAAGGATTACTATTAGGGTTAGCAGTTTGTGTGCCACAAAAACTGCATGCGTAGGAATTTTGCGTGTCGGAATTTGTACAAACGATCGGAATTTCCGATCGGAACTTTTTCCGACTGAAAAAATGAGAACATGCTCTCAATCTTTTGCTGGCTGGAATTCCGCCAGCAAAAGTCAGATGGAGCATACACACGGTCGCATTTTCGGACCAAAAGCGCTCATCGGACTTTTGCTGGCGGAATTTCTGCTCAATAAGTCCTAATTATCACTGTACCCTACTCAGCTTATGTATAGAAAATGGCTTGCATTTCTTGCATGTATAAGAACTGTCTGGTACAGTAAACTATACAACCAGGGAGCTCACTGGTAAATGAGTGAAACAAACTGACCCAATTAAACTTTCATTTTAATCCATTCAGGATCACAAAAAGTAATTTTAAGCTTTTGTCTTCCTAAGGCTATTTGTGTGACAGGTAATTTATCCTGAAATACAATAAATTTCACAGCTGAGTCATTATTCATTTTCCTGGCAAAACTTCAGTGGTGTCAGGGCTAATACGAAAAGCCATTAAGAAATCTTTTGCCCTGGCATCAGCCATCATCTCTCACATTTTTCAAGCTTATTCACTGCCTGGGCTCTTGGACAATGGCAGCCAAGGAAACAGCAGATCATATTTCCCACCCGCCAATAATCTGCATACTGAAAATACAATGTACGCCAAATTCGGAGCCCAGCGTATGTACCTCACAGCCATAGGTCGGATTTATGGCACTGGGACATACACTTCTCAGTCAGCTAGGATAAAAATACCTTCCAATGGACCATCAGGGACAGTAACTGAGAACTACTCCACAAGTAACTAGGCTGTGTACATATATTTATTAATTGTTGTCAATAGAAACAGCTGACTTGAGACTTTTCACTAGAAAAAAAAGTGCTTATGAAAATTTAAAGTGGTTGTAAACTCTTACATATAGCATTGGAAAAGAAGAAAGGTAACAGCGCTCTCTGCAGGGACAACTCAATCCATACACCAGGTCCACTCGCAGGTGCCGAGGCTCAATGTGTCCCAACACACTCCAATGCAACAGTAGTAAGAAGAGCCGGCAACACTGTAATCCTTGAAGTGTCCTTTATTGGTACATCAGAGTGACAATAAAACAATAAAGCTGGTGCGTTTCGGCAATAGCCTTTAGTGGGGAACTCTGGGGGCCCTGATGTAAGGGGGGCAGGGGAACTTTGGGGACCCTAGTAAAAGGGGGGTGACACTGGGGACCCTGATGTAAAGAAGGAGACACTCATGTAAGTGGGGGACTCTGGGGGCCCTGATGTAAGGGGGGCAGGGGAACTTATGGGACCCTAGTAAAAGTGGGGGGACACTGGGGACCCTTATGTAAGGAAGTGATATAAGGGTAGGGTGACCAGACATCCCCGGTTTCTGGGGACAGTCCACGGATCGAGGACACTGTCCCTGGACCAAGTCTGTCCCCGGTTTTGTCCCCGGATTGTATTTGAACAGGGGCTGGGGCAATTTCAAAGACAGTCAGTGCAGAATAAAAAAAATTAAATTTGAATTACACCCCCCCGCTCCGTCGCTCCTACTTGCTTAGAGGGGGTGTATTTCTTTATTTCATTATCTGTGCCCCTTTCTGATGATTATGTGCTGGTCAGAGCAGACCTGCCTGCTCAGAGCCTGCTTATCTCCTTGCCTTCCCTGGCTGAGTGATCTTCCTCCGCTCCCCACCGAGTAGTACCCGGGGCCTGAAGAGTTAGACTTGACAGGCTGTGAGGCGGGCGGCAAGCGGCGATGGGCAGAGAGTCACTGATTGCCGCCATTGCTAGTAAAAAAAAAAATATGTCCCCGGATTTCATTTTAAAAATCTGGTCGCCTTATATAAGGGGGGACTCTGGGGGGGCTGATGTGAGGGGAGGGGGACATTTGGGAACAGATGCTGGCTGCCACAGAGGGGGTAGACACCCCACAATAGATGTGGTGCAATTACTTCAGGTGCCCAAGCTTTTGCCCCCCTTCCAGGCAAGTTAGTGGAGCCAAGTGTGGGTTCCAGGACACAAAACTGGTTCACACCATGAATCGCACAGAAACACATTGTGATTTGTGTGCGATTCACAGGTAATTTCAGCTGGGTACACCCAATTCATCTTTTTTCATTCAACCCAGGTTGTGCAGGATTTGTGCTATGAGGGGGAACTGAGGGGATGGGGATAAGTGCTAGGATAGGGAAGAAGGGAGAATTGTGCTGGGACTGGGGATTTGGGGAGGGTGTAGGTGGACTTGTGCTGGGGAAGGGGTAAGAAAAAGCAATCAAAGCATATTTTATAGGTACAAACAAACCTGGGTTTTGTTTAACCACATCTCTTAAGCCCCTCCCACTGCTAAGCGGTTGGCCACACCCACATTTTACCGCATGCTGCAGGTTTTATCCCTCCTCCAATGTCCCTCATTCTGAAGTTCAAAAGTTGGGAGGTGTGCAATAGACCACCATGCAAAGATAGACCCCCTCCAGCAACAATAGATCCCCTAGCAGCCAGCGTCAATAAACCCTCCAGCACATCCCAGCACCCCTTGTCACTGCTTTCCCCTGCGTTCCCGCTGAAAAAAATCCCTGGCAGTAACACATGCACACAAATACTTCTCATGCCTCGAATGCATCAACTCTTTGGCAGTGGCGAACCAAAACCTGATCTTTGTGAATTTGAGGATCATTTTCCCATCAAAATGTCCAGTCGAGACAAACATAAATATATAATAATTATTTGATTTGCACAAAACAGATAATTAAAGCAAATTTAAACTTGAACTGAATGACATGTAGTTTGCTAAAGCATTGTCCCTCTAAACCAGGCATCCTCAAACTACGGCCCTCCAGCTGTTGCAGAACTACACATCCCATGAGGCATTGTAAAACTCTAACATTCACAGACATGACTAGGCATGATGGGAATTGTAGTTTCTGAACAACTGGAGGGCCGTAGTTTGAAGACCCCTGCTCTAAACAGTCGATCTTAGAGAAGCTGTCCTCCTGTAGCCTTTTTGCAGCCACTTCCTTTCTATATGATCTTCATTAATGGCTGTATGGCATTTCTTAGGGTGGGTTTCTTGATAGTAGGCCATGCAGTTGCCTCCAAAAGCCCATGTGACAACAGGAGGCCATTTAGTCCCTATCAGAAGACCATGTGACAGAGAGACAACGCAGGAGCACAATTGAGAGACAGGGACAGAGCGTTGTCACCCTATAACAGGAAGTTCCTAAACAAAGACCTTGAAGGCAGGACCACCAGACATTATTTTAATGAAGCTACAGGTTTAAATATAATAAAAATGGCTTTTTGAAATAACATTAACATGTTAAAGTGTGTATAGGATTTCAGCAATTGGGTTTACATATACTTTAAATAGTTTATTGTACGTAGGAAAAACTTCTGTGACAGATTTGTGACTTGGTGAAAATATTTGCCAGCACACCTCAGAGATTTGTGACTTGACCCCATTTCAGTTATGTAGCCTCTAAATAAACATGGCTGACAGGAGGTACCTTGACGTCACCGAAGAGCAGGCCTCAATTGAGGATTTGCTACCTTATTTTGCCTATTTTGTCAGGTCAAATCTCTTAATCCAGCAACTCACTAGCTATTTTTCAGCAACAATGTTTTTCTTGACTTCTTTTCTGTGAGGGCATCTAAAATCTCTTCTGTTGTCTTCAGTGTGTGTTTTCAGCAGAAGATCTGTGGCCGCCCACTTTGAAGCAGATCATCAAGGGAGCTACCTGTCATCGCAGTCTTAATAAGTTTCTGTGACTTTACATTGCACAAATGTTAACATCTTACATAAGAGTGACTTGTGAAACTTTGAGATGTCTTGCGTATTTGGCAGAAGTTTTTCAAAGCTTGTTCCATTAACGCATTGCATAAGTCTGGTGAATGCCATTTGTTTCAAGGATACTGATAATGAGAGTACACGTGACAAACCCCCAAAAATTCTTCAAATATATTAATAGTAAAAAGGTCAAGTCTGAGCATGTAGGCCCTTTACAAAATAATCTAGAGTGGGTGACTGGGGACAAAGAGAAGGCTAATTTATTAAATACTTTCTACAGCTGTGTGTATACAAAGGAGCATGGGGGAGCTCATGTCCATAATGGGGGTGGTAGTGACACAGCCCCAAATCCACAATGGCTCAAAAGTGATATGGTCCAGAAATATTTAGACAGAATAAAGGTGGATAAAGCACCTGGACCTGATGGCATCCACCCACGGATCCTAAAAGAATTGAGCTCTGTGGTTTCAAAGCCATTGTATCTAATTTTTAGGGACTCATTAATGACAGGAATAGTACCACTGGATTGGCGTAGGGCCAATTTGGTGCCTATATTTAAAAAGGAAACAAAGTCTTTACCAAGTAACTATAGACCTGTTAGTTTAACTTCTATAGTTGGGAAGATACTGGAGAGATTAATAAAAGACCACATAGATGAGTTCTTGCAGGAAAAAAATATTTTAAGCAACAAACAGCATGGGTTCATGAAAGACAGAAGTTGTCAGACAAACCTGATTTCTTTTTATGAAGAGGTAAGTAAAACCTTGGACAGAGGGGTGGCGGTGGACGTGGTATACTTGGATTTTGCAAAAGCGTTCAATACAGTTCCCCACACACGGCTCATGTGTAAGGTAAGGTCTACAGGCTTGGAAATATTGGTTTGTAAATGGATAGAAAACTGGCTAAAAGACAGAATTCAGAGAGTCGTGGTTAATGATTCTTACTCTGAATGGGCTAAGGTTATCAGTGGTGTACCCCAAGGTTCAGTGCTGGGACCCTTACTTTTTAATATCTTTATAAATGATATTGGGTCTGGGATCAAAAGTAACATTTCTGTCTTTGCAGATGACACCAATCTATGCAGTGGAATAACGTCCTTACAGGAGGTCTCCAATTTACAAGCCGACATCAATGCTCTGTCTAATTGGGCGACTATGTGGCAGATGAGGTTTAATGTTGATAAATGTAAAGTTATGCACTTGGGGGCTAAGAATATGCATTCATCATACATGCTAGGGGGAGTACAACTGGGGGAATCCGTAGTGGAGAAGGATCTGGGGGTTTTGGTAGATCATAAGCTCAATAATAGCATGCAATGCCAAGTTGCGGTTTCCAAAAAGCAAAGTCCTTTCCTGTATTAAGAGAGGTATGGACTCCAGAGAGAGAGAGAGAGATATCATTTTGCCCCTGTTCAAATCATTAGTAAGACCTCATCTGGAATATGCAGTTCAGTTTTGGGCACCAGTTCTCAAAAAGGATATCGGGGAACTGGAGAAAGTGCAGAGAAGGGCAACCAAACCGATAAGAGGCATGGAGGAGCTCAGCTATGAGGAAAGATTAGAGGAACTGAATTTATTCACTCTTGATAAGAGGAGAATAAGGGGGGATATGATCAACATGTACAAATATATAAGGGGTCCATATAGTGAACTTGGTGTTGAGTTCACTTTACAGTCAACAAAGAGGACAAAGGGGCACTCTTTACGTCTAGAGGAAAAGAGATTTCATCTCCAAATACGGAAAGGTTTCTTCACAGTAAGAGCTGTGAAAATGTGGAATAGACTCCCTGCAGAGGTGGTTCTGGCTAACTCAGTAGATTGCTTTAAGAAAGGCCTGGATTATTTCCTAAATGTACATAATATAACTGGGTACTAACATTTATAGGTAAAGTTGATCCGGGGAAAATCCTATTGCCTGTCAGGGGATCAGGAAGGAATTTTTTCCCCTGCTTTAGCAAATTGGAGCATGCGCTGCTGGGTTTTTTTTTTTGCCTTCCTCTAGATCAAATGTGGGTATAGAATGGGGTATATGGGATTGTATGATATATATATATATATATATATTTTTTTTTTTTTTTTATTTATTTATGATTGAACTGGAGTGTCTTTTTTCAACCTAACTAACTATGTAACTATGTGTAGGATCTCACAAAAGTGAGTACACCCCTCAAATTTTAAAATATTTTATTATATTTTTTCGTGTGACAACACTGAAGAGATGACACTTTGCTACAATGTAAAGTAGTGAGTGTACAGCTTGTATAACAGTGTAAATTTGCTGTCCCCTCAAAATAACTCAACACACAGCCATTAGTGTCTAAACCGCTGGCAACAAAAGTGAGTACACCCCTAAGTGAAAATGTCCAAATTGGGCCCAAATTTTCAATATTTTGTGTGGCCACCATTATTTTCCAGCACTGCCTTAAAGAGGAAGTAAACCCTGACCCTCTTTGTTTCCCTGCAAAGGTAAAGCATAATGGACTACTATGCATCACATAGTAGCCCGTTATGTGTCACTTACCTGACACAGGAGCCAGCGATGTCACCGCTGTCCCCTGTCCAACGAAGCGTCCATCTTGTTTCAGGGTATCGCGGCTCCGGCGCTGTGATTTGCTGGGGCCGCGATGAGGTCACTCCCGCGCATTCGCAGGGAGCCACCACTCACAGCATATCGCTGTTAGCAGCGGCGCACTCAGTTCGCCGTAGACATCGGTGCCTGTCTTTTTGAAAATATCTCCTAAACCGTGTAGGTTTAGGAGATATTTAATGCTTGATGCGTTCAAATGCCGCTAAACGTGCATCAATGCTAGACGCACTTGATGCTTGAGTGTAAATTCATTTCAATGGCCAGAATTTATTATTATTATGATCATTTAAATTAATTAATGCCCAAGTGTCTGACATACCTAAATGTGTCTAGATGCATTTACACATGTCAAGCATTTTTCTGCCAACGTGCTGCTGACAGGAGGAAAGACATTTGGGAGAGCTGGGCAAACGCCCTGTGTGCATAGTGCCTAAATGTGTATGATTGGCCAAGCTGAACATACATGTTTTTGAGTGCACAGGCTACAGCTGACCATACACATATATACTATATTACCAAAAGTACTGGGACACCTGCCTTTACACACACATGAACTTTAATGGCATCCAAGTCTTAGTCCGAAAGGTTCAATATTGGGTTGACCCACCCTTTGGAGCTATAACAGCTTGAACTCTTCTGGGAAGGCTGTCCACAAGGTTTAGGAGTGTGTCTATGGGAATGTTTGACCATTTTTTGAGAAGCGTATTTGTGAGGCAATTATGTGGATGAGAAGGCCTGGCACGCAGTCTCCGCTCTAATTCAATCCAAAGGTGTTCTATCTGGTTGAGGTCAGGACTCTGTGCAGGCCAGTCAAGTTCCTGCACCCCAAACTTGCTCATCCATGTCTTTTTTGGACCCTGTTTGTGCACTGATGCGCAGTCATGTTGGAACAGAAAGGGGCCATTCCCAAACTGTTCCCACAAAATTGGGAGCATGAAATTGTCCAAAATGTCTTGGTATGCTGACGCCTTAAGAGTTCCCTTCACTGAAACTAAGGGATGAAGCTAAACCCTGATAAACACCATAATCCCCTCTCCACCAAATGATTTGGACCAGTGCACAAAGCAAGGTCCATAAATACATAGATGAGCGAGTTTAGGGTGGAGGAACTTGACTGGCCCGCACAGATTCCTGACCTCAACCCGATAAAACACCTTTGGGATGAATTAGAGAGGAGATAGCAAGCCAAGCCTTTTCGTCCACATCAGTGCCTGACCTCACAAATGCGCTTCTGGAAGAATGGTCAAACATTCCCACACACACACTCCTACACCTTGTGGGGACAGCTTACCCAGAAGAGTTGAAGCTGTTATACAAAGGTGGGGCAAACTCAATATTGAACCCTACAGGCTAAGACTTGGGTGCCATTAAAGTTCATGTGCGTGTAAAGGTGTCCCAATACTAAAGGTGTCCCAGACCTAAATCCAATTGAGAATCTGTGGCAAAACTTGAAAATTGCTGTTCACAGATGCTCTCCATCCAATCTGACAGAGCTTGAGCTATTTTGCAAAGAAGAATGGGCAAAAATGTCACTCTCTAGATGTGCAAAGCTGGTAGAAACATCCCTAAAAAGATTTGCTGCTGTAATTGCTGCGAAAGGGGGTTCTACAAAGTATTGACCCAGGGGGGGCTGAATACAAATGGACACCTCACTTTTCACATACAGTAATACCTCGGATTGCAAGTAATGTGATTTACGAGCGTTATGCTATACGAGCTATTGTTTTTTTTAAATCCTGCATCGGTTTGCGAGCGTTGTCTCGCAAGACAAGCAGGATTCCAACCAATAGGGTGTGCAGTACCGCATTTGGCCAGAGGTCAGGGGGCGCCAAAAAATATATACTGTAAGGCAATTTAGTCTGAATATAGTACACCACAGAAAATATGTTTTATAATGTGTTTTGAATAGATACAACATCATAGTTGATGTAATTTTAAAATATTGTCAACTATTTATTTAATGAGGCTATTTATAAGAGATGACTCTATTATGGAGATACAGGTGAAAGTCAAACTGTCATAAGCAGCATCAACAATTTTTTTATAGTAACAGTTAATAAATCACAGAAGCAGCATATGAGGACAAACTGTTGCAAATGTTAAACATTTCTGCCCAACTTTAGTTTGGGGTTTACTTTCTTTCTTTCTTAATACAGGGGGCCTCAAAGTGACCCCTGACATTACCAAAGGGGCGCTGTGCTGCCCCAATGGGGCATAGAATTTATATAGACTGTTTTCCTAACCATTTTCTATGGACGTTTATATTTAGTTCACATGCTGCCATCTAGTGACCTTTTGTGGTAATGCACTTGTTTCTTATGTTCTTTTTCCCTTATGTCATGACACACTTCCTTTGTATGTAATGCTCCACCCTTCTTCCTGTGTTTGTACTTCCTGTGTCATGGATGCAGCTACAAGCCGCATGTAGCAGGGCACATGTATTCTGCATTGTAAGCTACATACAATATCATCTTTTGACCGCATAAATACTACAACCTATTCATCTGTTTGTATCCTGTCATCTGTTGTAACCTGATGTTCAGAATAAGAGCATCTTGTGGGTGTTTGGTGAGTTCAAACTATCTGATGAGGATTGTCCTCAGTGATTATATATTATACAGGCCAGGCATAGAGGTCTCACAAGAGATAAATAGCTTCACAACAATCAGAGTCAGAATAGTCAAAAGATGTATTGAATTCCCACAGCCTGCTGTGTATATGTGTGCGCCTGATCTGCAATCAAGCTCAGTGCCATCAGCCATCTTGTGAAGCACATGGTCGCACGAGTTTACTGCACCTCATGTGAATGTTAAAAACTGTTTCTCTACATTGAACTGTGTTACCCCACCTGTCTAAGCTGCTGTTTGTCTTCTTAAAGAGACAGTACCAATCAGGGCCGGACTGGGCATAAAAACCAGCCCTGGAAATAATTTCATAGCAGCCCCAGTGGTGTAGCATGGGTTGTCATTTAGCACTCTGAGTCCCTTCCACTCGTACAGTATATTTAGCATAAGGTAACCCTATGGTACCTCTTAGGATGTACCATACTTTCTCTTTGTTCTCCTTTCTTTCCCATATATCGCTCTCTATCCTAATGTCCTTGCTTTTTTCCCCATATATCGCTCTCTATCCATCTGTCATGTTCTTTCTCACCCACTTTCTTTGTTCCTCCCCCTCTTTTTATTCCTTCTCCTCCTCTTTGTTTTTTTTCCCCCTCTCTCACCTCTATATCCACATATATGCAGACATAGTGCAGGAGAGGGTCAGAGACTGCAGACATAGTGCAGGAGAGGGTCAGAGACTGCAGACATAGTGCAGGAGAGGGTCAGAGACTGCAGACATAGTGCAGGAGAGGGTCAGAGACTGCAGACATAGTGCAGGAGAGGGTCAGAGACTGCAGACATAGTGCAGGAGAGGGGCAGAGACTGCAGACATAGTGCAGGAGAGGGGCAGAGACTGCAGACATAGTGCATGAGAGGGGCAGAGACTGCAGACATAGTGCAGGAGAGGGGCAGAGACTGCAGACATAGTGCAGGAGAGGGGCAGAGACTGCAGACATAGTGCATGAGAGGGGCAGAGACTGCAGACATAGTGCATGAGAGGGGCAGAGACTGCAGACATAGTGCATGAGAGGGGCAGAGACTGCAGACATAGTGCATGAGAGGGGCAGAGACTGCAGACATAGTGCAGGAGAGGGGCAGAGACTGCAGACATAGTGCAGGAGAGGGGCAGAGACTGCAGACATAGTGCAGGAGAGGGGCAGAGACTGCAGACATAGTGCATGAGAGGGGCAGAGACTGCAGACATAGTGCAGGAGAGGGGCAGAGACTGCAGACATAGTGCAGGAGAGGGGCAGAGACTGCAGACATAGTGCAGGAGAGGGGCAGAGACTGCAGACATAGTGCAGGAGAGGGGCAGAGACTGCAGACAGTACAGGAGAGGGTCAGAGACTGCAGACATATTACAGGTTAGGGATCGCAGACATGATTGATTCAGGAGACTGCATTTAAAGCTGAACTCAGTGTACAGGTATATAGTATCGCAGGGTTGCCCCACTCTATTTAAACCATCTCTGCAAGTCAGTGATTTTCCTTTGAAAGTACAACCAAGTGACAGAACACAGAACACAGCTTCACATCCCATTTCCAAAATAAAATTTTCTTGCAAACACTAAACTGCTCAGGATTAGTGGAGGACAGTAACCAGTTAATGGGGCTGTGGACCTTTTAGCATGATCCTGCAGTACATCCTCCAAAAAAAACAAAAAAAAACCCAATCTGTGCAGCACACACAGAGGGAGCTCTGGATAAATAGCTGATTATAAGCTGAAATGGTTAACAGCCATGTGTCCTGGTCTCATAGAATGCTGCTGCAGCGTCTTCTAGGGATCTTATCAGTATGATCAGACAATGTGCAGGTCAGGTTAGCAAATAAAATAAAAAAGTAATCAGGGAGACAAGAGGGAGGGGAGGCTGATCGGTAACCTGCACACTGCCTGATCACATTTGGAAGACACTGCAGCCGGCCAGCAACATGTTACTGTCTTCCTGACGATCCTGTTTTTTCCATTCAGCCAGACTTGTGAGTCCTGCAGAACTTACACTGTTGTAGCCATATCTCTGTGTATCTCCCTCCTGGCGTCTCCATGCAGCCCCATTCCCGCGTTTACAGTCAAATGTGAGCAGGGGAGGGCTACACTGCCTGCTGATTGGCTGTGGATGGACAGGAGGAGGAGCAAGTCCTCCCTTGTACTCCCCTAAGCAGCGCTATTGGCTGTGGGTTCCCTGCTACAAGAAGTGATCAGTCCATTACCCAGTGAACACACAGTAAGTGTCCATGCTCCCTCCCTCCTGCACACCACACACCTGCCTGCCGCAAGATAGCCAAGTGCTCCTCCGACCCTCCAATGCTAGAATTAATTTCCTCAGCCAGCCCCGCCTCCTGTTCACAGCTCCTAGCTGAGAGCGGCCCCAGGGCAGCCAGCCTACCGGGAAATCTCCCGCTATCCCGGTAGGCCAGTCCAGCCCTGGTACCAATTCTTCCAAAAACTTGAAAAATGTCTAGACAAGACTCTGAGCACCCTTTTATGGCTGAACCAGAACCAACACAGATTCATCATGCCTCACAGAAACTCAGAGAAAACTATGAAACCACTAGAGATGAGTTCTCCAGCAATCTGTCAGACTTATGGGATAGAACTTCACACTGCATGTCAGTTTTGTCACACTTGAATGATCAACCAACTGAACTAAGAGACTCTATAGATCGCTTATCTGCCGCGTACAAAAGCTACCAGCAGCTGTTTGCGAAATAAACAGCTTTCTTGCAGGACTGTAATATAGAGGACTCTTCAGCAGAACTGACCAGGGCTGATGCACTAAACCAACAAAGGCATCTCTTAGGCCCCTTTCACACCGGGGCGGGGAGCCGCGGTGACGGTAAAGCAGCGCTATATTTAGCGCTGCTTTACCGTCGTTTTAACCGTGGTATTCGACCGCTCGCGGTGCGGTTTTAACCCCCGCGAGCGGCCGGAAAGGGGGTTAAACACCCCCCGCAGAGTGCCGCCGTAGCGGCGCTTTGCGGCGGTATTGCCGCGGTTTCACCGCAGTGTCCCATTCTATTCAATGGGAAGGAGCGGTATAGGAGCGGTGAACACACCGCTCCTATCCCGCTCCAAAGATGCTGCTAGCAGGACTTTTTTTGTCATCCTGCTAGCGCACCGCTCCAGTGTGAAAGCCCGCCGGCTTTCACACTGGAGTTAAAGGGGCAGGATTTTTTCATGCGGTGAACAGGCGCTATTTTTAGCGCTGCACTGCATGAAAAACGCCCCGGTGTGAAAGGGGCCTTAGTGCAAAATGCCCAGTGTAAGGCAGAATTGCGCATTGCTCAACTGTAGGAGACCAGATCTCACAGATCCACATCAACCAAGCACACTGCACGTTCTTCTAGATCCTCTCGCTCCAGAAGTTTAACATTAAGCGACAAGCTAATAGAGGCCCGTGCAAGTCTGGAAGCAAATAAAGTGCAAAGCTCCTTTACCAGAAAGGGATCAGAAGTAGAAACACAAAAGGCAGCTTGTCATGCAAAGATGGTAAATCGCCAAGCAGAGATGGAAGCTCAGAGCAAAGCTCGCCAAGCAGAGATGGAAGCTCAGAGCAAAGCTTGCCAAGCAGAGATGGAAGCTCAGAGCAAAGCTTGCCAAGCAGAGATGGAAGCTCAGAGCAAAGCTTGCCAAGCAGAGATGGAAGCTCAGAGCAAAGCTCGCCAAGCAGAGCTGGATGCTCAAAGCAAAACTCTTGAAGCAGAGATGGCAGCTCAACAAGCAGAGGCAGATTCCCAAATAAAGATTCTGCAAATGGAAAGGGAGGAAGCAGCTGCCCTAGCAAGGCTGAGAGTCCTTGAACAAGCGATGGGAGAAAGTGCTAACTCAGACTGGTCCATCTCAGCAGAACTGCAAGACCCAGTTGAACGCACCAGTGAATATGTACTAAAGCATAATGTTTGTAATGATACAGAGTTATCTCCTGTACGTCTTACTAACAACACTGCTCTGACTCTCAACACAGAGCCCTCTCAGCTCCAAATGCTTAAGCCTCTTCAAGTCTACAACACATTTTAATCTATGCAACAAACCGCATCACCTCTTGCTGACAACAAGCCACAGCCATGGCCAGCACAAGCCTTAGGGACTACACCACAGTTAAACGCTCCTGCAACATCATTTCATCCTGGTAAACCTAACCCTACTTCACCAGAGAACTTTCGCACCCGAAGGGTTCATACTTGAATGACTTTGCCAGATATATGGTACGCCGTGAGCTCATTAGCACTACCCTCTCAAGGTTTGACGACTGTCTGGAGAGCTACAGGGCCTGGAGATCAAACTTCAAAGCTGCCATTGTTGATCTCAACCTTACTATCAAGGAGGAACTTGATTTGCTCATAAAGTGGCTGGGGCCAGAATCTGCAGATCATGTTAAAAGACTGAGAACAGTGCATGTTGACCACCCAGTTGCAGGTCTTGTTGCTGCATGGGCAAGACTTGAGCAAGCCTATGTTAGCCCTGAAGCCATAGAAAGCGCTCTATTCAAGAGACTGCAAAACTTCCCAAAAATAGGGAACAAAGACTATTGCAAGCTCCAAGATCTGAGTGATCTTCTCATGGAGCTGGAGTTGGCAAAGACAGACCTGCGTCTACCTGAACTAAGCTTCCTGGATACTGCTCATGGTGTCAATCCAGTGGTGTCTAAACTGCCATACGGCCTGCAAGAGAAATGGGCACAACGGGGCTCAAGGTACAAAAGAGACTTTAACATATCTTTTCCTTCATTTGCATATTTTTGCAGGTTCACCAGTGATCAAGCCTGGACGAGAAACGATCTCAGCTTCAGTGAACCCAACTTGCCCAACCCAACTTGCCTGCTTCATCATCATCTTCATCAAGGTATGATAACATAGCAGCTAAACGTAGAGACTTTAATAGAGCAATATCTGTTAAAAGGACAAACACTCACTTGCTAAAGACTGTAAAGTTGTCATCAAGTGCACAGAATGCAGTAGCGACAGACATGTTACAGCTATGCATGCAGGCCCAACCTCAGACAATTCATAGCAGCCTCCTACCTCCAGCCCTGTCTCAAGTCATGGTGGGGAGCAACAAGGTCATGCTCTAGCTACAGCTAACGTTTCTTCTTCATGCACAGAAGTCTGTGGAGAAGGCTTAAGCCCCATACACACGGTCGGATTTTCGCATGGATTCTGTCCGATCGGACAATGTTGTCGAAAAATCCGACCGTGTGTATGCACCATCGGACAGTGTACGTCGGATTGTCCGACGGACAAAGTCCTATCTCCTGCTGGATAGATTTTTGGACAACAAGGTCCGATCACACCAAATCCGATCGTGTGTATGGTAGTCCGACGGACAAAGTGCTACGGATGCTCAGATCACATTAGAAGACCAAAGCTATTGGCTACTAGCCTCTACGTAGTCCCGTCGTAGGCAACAAACGTCACCACGTTCAGAATGATCGGATTTTCCGACAACTTTGTCCGACCGTGTGTACGCAAAACCAACATCGGACAAAGTACGACGGACATGATCCGACGGACCTGGTCCTCGGATAATCCGCGCGTGTGTATGGGGCTTTAGATCGCAAATGCTGTGCTAAGATATGCCTAGTCAAGATATACCCAAAGGGTCAACCTGAGGAAGCTATTAGGATGTATGTCATAATAGATGAACAGAGCAACAGATCCCTGGTTAAGCCTAAATTCTTTGAGATCTTTGGTATAGAGGGACATGCATCACCATATACTCTCAGAACCTGTTTTGGTCGCGAAGAAACCTTTGGCAGAAGGGCCGATGGGTTCATGGTCTCTCATATCAATAAGGGAGAGGGCATACCCATACCAACATTAGTTGAGTGTGACCAGATACCAGACGAAAGGGAAGAAATTCCTACTCCAGAGGCTGCATATCCCCATCCTCACTTGAGGCACCTTGCTAATGAAATTCCTGCAATGAACATGAATGGTGAAATCTTGATCTTGCTAGGAAGAGACATTCTCAGAGTACACAAAGTACGCAAGCAGTGCCAGGGACCTCATGATGCCCCTTACGCTGAAAAACTCGATCTAGGCTGGGTAATCGTGGGCAACGTATGCTTGGATAGAATGCGTTAGTCATCTGAGATCCACTCCTTCAAAACGTACATGTTAGGAAACGGACGTGCATCCCACTTCAAACAGTGCCCTTGCCATTATAAAGTAAAAGAGAAGCCTCTTGACATCATCCAAGTACCTGATGTCACTCCTAACCTTTGTGAAGGCAACCTAGGTACCACAGTGTTTTGTACTACAAGCGATGACAACAAAACCACCTTGTCAGTCAATGACAGAGAGTTCATCAAAATAATGAACAAAGAATTCTTCCAGAATGAGTCTAACAGCTGGGTTGCACCATTACCTCTTCATGCCGTAAGGGTTAATCTCCCAACCAATCGTGAACAGGCTCTATCCAGATTCAACGCACTTCAACGAACACTACCAATAGACCAGCTTTCAAAGTGGGAATCCTGGAAACAATCTCTACATGCCTTAGATGGAATCCGTATACTACGCTGCTACACTTCTGCCTCCCTTGCCACAAGTCAGAGGAATGAGCTTCACATCTTCTCAGATGCATCTACTGAGGCCATAGCAGCTGTCGCTTACCTCAAGGTAAGAGATTCTTCTAATCAAGCCCACGTAGGGTTTCTGTTTGGGAAAGCCAAGTTAGCACCTAAGCCTGAACACACGATTCCCAGGCTTGAACTTTGTGGGACTGTGCTAGCTGTAGAAATAGCAGATTTCATACTGCGTGAGCTAAACATTCAGATAGACAACGCCAGATTCTACACAGACCGCAAACTTGTTCTGGGCTACATATACAACCAGACTAAACGTTTCTATGTCTATGTCAGAAACCGAATAATCGCTATTTTCCCCACCGATTCTACTCCTGGCCGTTTTCCGATTGGCCGTAAGGTGAAGTGGTCTGATTGACTGCCAAGGAGAAGGGAGGAGACAGAAGCCGCCGCGATGCCCGCAGAGGAGAGCAGGGGAAGCTGCCTGTGTTGCCCGCCGCCTGTTGCCCGAGAGCCAGCCCACTGCCTGCATTTGCGCTGAAGATTCCTTAACCACTTGCCGACCACTGCACGCCGATATACGTCGGCACAATGGCAGCCGTGGGCAAATGGGCGTACCTGTACGTCCCCTTTAAATGGCGGGGCTAGCGGGGGTTTCCACCATTAACACAAACCCCTCCCCCCGCGCTCCTGCCCGTTTCCCGATTGGCCGGAAGGTGAAGTGTTCTGATTGACTGCTGAGGAGAAGGGAGGAGACGGAAGCCGCCGCAATGCCCACAGAGGAGAGCAGGGGAAGGGGAAGCTGCCTGTGATGCCCGCCGCCTGTTGCCCGGGTGAAGTGCTGCCTGCCATAGAGGGGGTAAGTGCTCTGGATGACCCGACCGGACCACGGGGGGGGGGGTGGCTGTGGGTGCACTGTTTGCCACCCCCCCCCCCCCAAAAAAATATACCACCAGCTCACAGGGACACTGTGTGAAATGATCAGTGTGATTGAGGCACAAGGCCTGAACAATGGTGCTGCTAAAGAGAACCAGGAGGCTGAATTTTATGTCAATTTGTGTTAATGGTGGAAACCCCTGTGTGGGCAACTGTCCATTTTGTTGGACATTTTCTTTCCTCTTTTAAATAAAAGTAGCTAACAAGCCCTTAAACAGCATAACTGGTGGACTGTACTCACTGGTGAGCGCTACACTGAGCTAAACAACCCCTGAACGTTACACTATAGTCACAGCAAACACTTTTTTTTTTTAAAAACATCAGCATTGTAATAGCAATACTAATCATAGTTTTTCACAATTGAATCCACAGTAGTTGCAATTTTTTGTGTTACATGATGATAGCTACTATTTATCAAATCGATATTTTTCTGTAAAAATCACACTCAAATAAATTTTAGTGCACACAAACACAGTATAATCCCAATTTTGTTTCAAATTATAAACAGTAAGATTGCTTTGAATTTTAAATCGATACCAAATATGAAAAGCCCCAAAATTTGCATGTTCCTGTAAAACTGTGAAAAACTACAGTGCCCAAAATGGTCCATAGGTGACACTTTACAGGCCATAGAGTTAACCATGAATGCCTTAACTATGAAACGTAGTCCAATATATAGGGCACAAATATAATTTCTGTATGCGTGACGAGCAAAGTTTAATTATTGTTTAAAGTTTTTTAATAAAAAAATGTTTATTATTTAAATATTTTTTTCCTTTTTAACTTAACTGCTTTTACCTAGTCCTTTCCTGCACAGCTTTACTGGCCTTCCCCCTTCATTCACTGCATTTCAGTTCATGGGGGCTCAGCATCACATGTAGACGGTCTGCGAGCAATTACAGTCCACCTAGGAACTCCCACACCTCCAAACTAACATCCACCCATCAACGCATTTTGATATTTGCATAACACCTCCCAAGAGCCAGCCCACTGCCTGCATTTGCGCTGAAGATTCCTTAACCACTTGCCGACCGTTGCACGCCGATATACGTCGGCACAATGGCAGCGGTGGGCAAATGGGCGTACCTGTACGTCCCATTTAAATGGCGGGGCTAGCGGGCGTGTGCCGCTTACAGCGTGTCACGGAGCTGCAGAACTGGGAAGTGCCTATGTTAACAAGGCATTTCCCCGTTCTGCCTTGTGACGTGACTGAGATCACTGCTCCCTGTCATCGGGAGCAGTGATCGTTGTCATGTGAGTGGAATCCCATCCCCCCCACAGTTAGAATCACTCCCTAGGACACACTTAACTCCTTCATTGCCCCCTAGTGGTTAACCCCTTCCCTGCCAGTGTCATTTACACAGTAATCACTGCATTTTTATAGCACTGATTGCTGTATAAATGACAATGGTCCCAAAATAGTGTCAAAGGTGTCCGACGTGTCCACCATAATGTCGCAGTCCCGATAAAAATTTATAATAAAAATGCCATATAACTATCCCCTATTTTGTAGACGCTATAAATTTTGTGCAAACCAATCAATATACGCTTAGGCCCCTTTCACACTGGGGCGGTTTTCAGGCGGTACAGCGCTAAAAATAGCGCCTGTACACCGCCTGAAAAAACCGGCCCCATTCACTCCAGTGTGAAAGCCGGCGGGCTTTCACACTGGAGCGGTGCGCTAGCAGGACGGTAAAAAAAGTCCTGCTAGCAGCATCTTTGGAGCGGTGTAGGAGCGGTGTATTTACCGCTCCTATACCGCTCGTTCCCATTGAAATCAATGGGAAACCGCGGGGATACCGCCCGCAAACCGCCGCTGCAGCGGCGCTTTGCGGAGGTTTTTAACCCTTTTGCGGCCGCTAGCGGGGGTTAAAACCACCCCGCTAGCGGCCGCATACCGCGGGTAAAACGAAGGTAAAGCAGCGCTAAATATAGCGCTGCTTTACCGTCGCCGCCCCGCACCGCCCCAGTGTGAAAGGGGCCTTATTGAGATTTTTTTTTACCAAAAATATGTATAAGAATACATATTGTCCTAAACTGAGGAAAAAAAAAGTTTTTTTATATATTTTTGGGGGATATTTATTATAGCAAAAAGTAAAAAATACTGCGTTTCTTTCAAAATTGACACTCTTTTTTGTTTATATGTTTGATGAGTCAAAATGCTTTAAAACACCCGCCCCCCCCCCCCCCTCGCTAAAAAAAAAAAAAAATTGCATGTGGGAATGTGTGTTCGCTATGCTATGCAGAGATGTAAACGGTGTTTGACAGCTGAGTGTTTCTGTCCACTCCCTCCTGTGTACTTGTATAAAGATGGCAATACACTATGCAAGCTGGTTGGATATTGTGTATTTAGTGAGAAGGGCTGGCTGCTATTTGGGGTTATTGCACACCAGCTTTTTGGTGGTGCTGGTGTTTATTGGATGCAACTATTCTAGGTGAGCGCTCTTTTCTCTCTGTCACCTGTTTTACCAGCTTTTATGTTGAGGTTTTACTCCTTCACTGGTGTCTCTGCTGTGTTGGTTTCTGCTCTCTTTTCCATTTTCACCCTTTCTGCACTTGCAACCTTGCACTCACAATTCTGGTGACACTCTTATTTTTCTTGCACACCTTGACAGTTTTTACCAACACCATTTACTTCTACACACTGATATTCTTCTATTACTCTTTTTTACACCATCACTTCTTATGAAACCACTGGGTCCATTATTAATTCATTTCTAAATATTACTACTATAAATTATACACATATTCAATATTTTGTTCCCAGACATGGCTGTTTCAACAACTACATCATATCTCCAATTACGGAGACTCTACTTCACTCTTGTACTCCCTCGCCTCACCCGATATTGCATCCCTTATATATGCCGCCTCAGCTCCCGGGGAGAGTCCATGTTCCTGGCCCACTTTGCGCCCACAACCACGCATTGCGCTCGCTGTCTGAGTTGGTGAGTGTGTTTGGTCTTTGACCATCTGTATGCATTAAATGCTTATTATTAGTATCATATTCTTTTATAACATGGTTCATTACTTTTCTATATACATTCCCTAGGAATTCATGGTCGCATCAGCTCCTGATGAGTGGAGAAACATCCACGAAACGCGTCGAGCTTTGATTTGATGCCCCAGCTACATTGCATATGGAACCATGATTATTTTAGTATTATTTGATCTTTTAACTATATAAAAAACTTTTTTCTACTTAATATATGCATATTTACCATGTGGGTACATCTGTCTTTATCAGGCATGCAGTGATTGATATTACTATGCTATATCATTCAGTTTATTTACTTTTAGAATCATGCATTACTGTATGTGTACCTTTTTACTACGCTTTTGTCATGTGCATGCCCTTACATGTATATATGAAAAATATTATCTCGATTGTCTGTATACTTCATAAATTAATAAACATTCCATGGTGAAATTCAAACATGGTTTACTTTACCTCCACTATCCAAGTGCTTCATTTAAAGTCCCAATCTCCCTTTTTGTATCCTACTTAGTGAGAAGGGTGGTCACTGATTGATTGCATTTCATAAAAAAAAAGTCCTTCCTGTGTCATGACCTAAAGTCTGACCAGGAAGTAAGGCAAAACTAATGGATATGTTTGGAAAAATTGATGAGGACAAGTGAAGGAAGTAGATTTAAAGAAAAGCTTTGATATCTTTGCAAAAAAAAGTACATTAATGCTATATCGGTACATAATGGAGCTGGAATTTGGAAGAAAAAAAAAAAAAAAGGTGAACAAAAGTGAACCTATCCTTTAACTCTAAGTGGCCACATATATGTGGCCCTGTTAAAACAACTTACCGTGTTGAGAGCATGCTCCCAGCACAGTATGCGGCAGGGATCGGTAAGCTACCAATCCCAATCACAGCAGTCACATGACCTGAATGCCTGCCTCCTCCTCCTGGCTTTTAGAACTCTTAAAGGACCGGGAGGGGGTCGGCACGAAGGGGTTAATTTTTTTCCATTGAGCCTGGGGCAGTTTGTGTATGGCCAGCTTAAATGGTCATATATTCCCTAGAATTCTTAGGCAAGGCTGTCTGCAGGAGATATGAATCAGAAATGGTCTTCCAATTTAGGTGAACATACAGATTGGCATATTCAGAATTTTTGTTGACTGAAAGCTTTATAGCAAAGCAGATTAAAAAAAGCTATGAAAGTGAAGTGAAAGCCTAACATTTAACAATTATTTTTCCAAAAGAAATTATGTATTTGTTTAATTGAATTTATTTCATAAAGAGGCAAACTTTGAGTTGTTTGTTTCTTATCACATGTCTTGCTTGTTGCTGATATTCATGTGATATGAATGTGATACACAAATTGTTACATGTTATTTTGAGCCCTTGGGATAAAGCAATGGAAATAATATTATGCACAATTAAGCCAGGGTCACACCGATGTGCTGTGGTTTGGGTGCAGCACAATTATATGTGCGTTTTACAAATGGTTTTAGGTGCATTCACATTGATTTATATTAGACCGTGCATTTTCATTAAGGAACATCAAAGTCCTGCATGTTGCATCTTAGATGCGTTTTCAGAAAATGCATGGTTTAATAGAAGTCAATGGGAGGGCACTTACTACCACATGTAATATGTGCATACAATCACACTGCAAAGCAAACTGCAGCACACCAATGTTAACAGCCTTAGACCCCTTTCACACTGGAGGCGTTTTTCAGGCACGTTAGTGCTAAAAATAGCACCTGTAAAATGCCTCATCTGCAATACCAGTGTGAAAGCCCGAGTGCTTTCACAATGGGGCGCTGCGCTGGCAGGATGTAAAAAAAAAGTCCTGCAAGCAACTTCTTTGAGGAGTTGTGTGCAGGCTAGCGGCCGAAAAGCACCTCTAAAATGACGGTGAATCGCCGCTAGTACCGCCGACGCCCCCGCGCTGTCAGTGTGAAAGGGCTTTAAGATTAGTAATAGGGCTGGTTTGTTAAAGTAGTTAATTTTAGCCAAGTCTATGTTCACTTCAAAGGCCCAATACATTACCTAGAATTTGTTAAAGCAAAGCTTCATCCAAAATGGGAAGCGCCACTTGTTTGCATCCTCCCACCCTCCGCTGCCACATTTGGCACTTTTTTGTGGGGAGCGGGTACCTGGTTTTGACTACCCAAAGCATACATCCAAATCAACAATGGAATGGCTTCCCCAAAAGAAGAATAACGTTTTGGAATGGCCCAGCCAAAGCCCAAACCTTAATCCGATTGAAAGTCTGTGGGGTGATCTGAAGAGGGCTGTGCACCGGAGATGTCCTCACAATATGACAGATTTTGAGTGTTTTTGCAAAGAAGAGTGGGAAAATATTGCCAAGTCAACATATGCAATGCTGATAGACTCATACCCAAAAAGACTGAGTGCTGTAATAAAATCAAGAAGGTGCTTCAACAAAATGTCAGGATCACTTTTGTGCTCCTGCTCCTCATTCCAGCATCCGGGTGTTGGCTGTTGCATTCTCCCTGCCTGTGTTCACCTGCAAGGTGATTGATATGGTCAGTCACCTGTTATAGGCAAACCGAACATTCTATCCCTTGCTTGTGATAGAGACAGTACACCTGCATTGTTCCTGTTCAAGCCTCCCATTTGTCTGCCCTGCTTTGCTAGTCTGGACTTCCCTGTGTATGACCTGGATCGGATGTTGCACTTTTCCCCTGAACTCTGCCTGCCTTTTACCTGGACTGTTATTGGATCGGATGTTGGACTATTCCCTGAACTCTGCCTGCCTTTTACCTGGACTGTCATAGAACCACGCTATCTGTCTGCTAACTGCAAGTAGTCTGTTTGTTTGCTCTGTTTGCATCTGCCCTGGCATGGTGTCCAGGCACTATAGCATTGTGTATAAGTCCTGGGGGCAACCAAGTACCGGTAGGCCTGCTTGCCTTAAGGGATAGGGGGCTGCTATAGGTGAAGCACACAGTAGCTAGCTATAGTGTCTGACCACCTGCGTTGGGGTAGACGTGACATTCGTGACACAAAGTATTAGTTCAAGGGTGTGCACACTTATTCAACCATATTCTTTTATTTTTTTATATTTACTATCCTCCACCTAAAAGATTTCAGTTTGTTGTTCAACTAAGTTGTACAGTTTATAGGTCACATTAAAAGGTGGAAAAAGTTCTCAAATTATTTATCTTTTGTCTCATTTTTTTTACATCACAGAAACCTGACATTTTAACAGGGGTGTGTAGACTTTTTATATCCACAAGTGGTAAACCCTTTATGGCAGTGTTTCTGGGTTGTAACTTAAATTGGGTTGCAGATGTGTTTGGGATGGGTTGCCATCTGGCTTTGTGTCCAAGCACAAAATCATCAGGTGCCGGACCATGTGCAAGGAGGAGGCAGTAGCAATTACCCATATAGCTCTAGTTGAAATGGTCTACTACTAAAAGGAAATACAGCAAAGATTTAATTTCTCTTGGCTAAAAGAGGAACTAAACTTAAATTTGCTTCAACGATCCTGTCCTTCGCTGGAATCTTCTGCTGTGTGCTGGTGTTCAGCCATCTTCATTGGTCGGCTGTCAGGGCTGGGCTCAGCCCTTCCTTCTCAGAGCTGGCCACTCACCTGTCGGCTAATTGCCAGCTCCTATCTATCCACAGTTACTCAGCTGTTGATGATATCCTGCTCTTCAGTCCTGCCAACTTAAGCCGTCCAGCCCAAAGGATCTCTGCCTTCGCCTTGGTCAACATCACAGAGCATATCTCCTGCGTTCCTGTTTAAAGACTTGCTTTGCTGACATCCTGCTTGCTGTTCCACTACATTGATCCCTGTCTTCAGGTTTGGCTTACTATCAGTTCCGGTTACTGAACTTTGGCTATGTTTTGACTACGTTTGTTCTTTTTACTTTTATTATTAAACAAGTGTGATTTAACTGTACTTCTGTCTCGGTCTGATTTCATGGTTTCTGACACCAGCGCAGGAGGACGTAACTCCTGCTGCAGTATGAGGTAACTTTAGTTCCACTTTAACTAAAGCTTAACGAAATGGTGAAGAGTGCCTGCAACACAGCATGAAAACAATCTCAAGAAATTATTCAGTGGCAAAGCAGAAAATGTTAAACACAATTGGGGAAATTATGTTACCGGCAGAGAATTTATATCCCATATGCTGGGTCCAGTCTGGCAGGGATCTGTAACAGTTTTCTATATTAAAGACTGCTGCAATCACTTTGCTAATCAGATGCGGAACCCGCACTAGTTCTCTGTTCACTCTTTAAATGGTGTGGGTGGCACAGACAGACCTGAAACAATGTGGCACGCACCACCCAAGACAGGTTCCTGCTTCATTATAATCGTTTAGGAAGCTTTGTTAATTCCCCCAATGTTTTCATTGTGAAAGGGAAAGTCATTTGAGGCAGAATCATCTACTAAGACAGTAGCTGTGGATACCTACCTGTAATTAGCATCAACCAATCAGTTTAGGTAATGTTGCTGTGCATCCCTAAACAGCCACATACCTCAGCACAAGTGTCCTCACAATTCAGTTGGATTGGCTGTTAAAGGCAAGAACATTCTATCTGCACTAACTTTTCCTAACAAGCTGCATCATGAATACAACAATAAGTATGAATATTCCAAAAATAAACTCATCCTTAAAGTGGTTGTAAAGGCATACATTATACTGTATGTTTTGTTAAAAACAAAAACCTGTTATATTTACCGGCTCTGTGTGCAATGATATTGCACAGAGCGGCCACTAACCTCTTCTGGGGTACCCCACCAGTGCTCTTGGCTCCTCCTCTTCTTGGGGGGAACCCTTATAGGAAGCCACTTCCTATGGTGGTGCACCTGGGCTTGCTCCCAGGCTCGGCTGTGTGTGTCTATTGACACACATTGTGTGGCTTGGGCCTGTCCCTTATTACCTCCTCACAGTATTTGATTGATAGCAGCAGGAGCCAGTAGCTCCTATTGATGTATTTGAGCCTGTGAGAGGGGAGAGAAAGAACCAGTGCTGCTGCAGACGGGCACAGCATTGGATTGATACAGGACTCAGGTAAGTATTTAGGGAAGGGGTGAGGGAACAACTAGTTGAACTTTCTGGCTTTAGAGCCTTTTCAATTCTACTGTGAAAACATCCATTCGTATTAGGAAGAAATTATGAACAGAAATGTTATGTGTGTTGTTCAAAACAACCCGACTATACTCATTTCCATGCATTGACAGGACTAGGGGGTGGCAGCTGTACTACAGTATAAGTAATTGTTAAAGACTTAGAAGAGATTAGCAAGTTGAATATCTCAAGTTTACACAAGAAATGTTAGAACAAGCCCAACCTTGAACCGTTTGAAGTTGATGAATCACCCCATACCAGAACAGAGAAATCAAGAAATTTATCATAAAAAAGACCAGAAGAAACTTTAGAATTCCTATGGTTAAAGTAAACCTTTCTTCAGAGAAATATGAAGGCTGCCATTGCTGACATCCTTTTGAAAATACCGGGTGTCTTGCTATTGTGCCTGTTTAATTTGGTACTTGAGTTATCGACCTTAATTAAACAGCAACTTGCTTCCCCCTGTTTTTTTCCCCCACCCATCCCCTCTTACCTGTGACAATGGGCTCTCATCAGAAAGCATGCTCAGCAGATCCAGTCTGTGTCCTTCACCGTCATCTTGGTGCACTCAGTCAGTCATCAGGAGCCCAGCTGTCTCTTCTGAATTCAGGCAGCCAGGTCCACAAAGACCCGTACCAGCTTCACCCAACCTCTGCCCCGCGAATGGGTACCTACAGCCTCCTGGGATACATGGAGAGGATATCCCTAGAGACCGCAGAAGTAGTAAACATAATTCTTAAATAAGAATGGCAGTGGAGGTGACCAGTCCACAGAAATCCATTTTGAAAAAATTTAATGAGTTTGAGGAAAAAATAAAAAAACCTTGTTTAGATAGTTGAGGGGTTGCAAAAAAAAAAAAAAAAGGAGGGAGGGGGAGTCAGTCTGTATCAAATTGCTTGTACCATCTCAGTAGTGAAGGCAGAGGTGCAGCATTACAGACAGTAAATTAACATTTACAGGATGAGAAGTCAGCAATGGCAGCCTCCAAGTTTCTCTTGGGTTGTCTCTTTTTTGTTTCTTGTTTTTTTTTTGTTGAAAAACTGACAATTTTTATTGAGTTTCCAATTTTCCAACATGAAAAGACAAACAACAAAAAGTAGAATAAACAGGAAAGATCTTACAGTATGTTAAGTGGAATACAGCAAACTGACTACTTACATATTTTCGCCTGTAAAGGAATGTAATTGAGGCATGTAGAACCTGAGGAGGACAAAATAGGAACAGAAAAACATTGTGAATCCGCAAAAACACCATGAGGTATAAGTCAAAGACTTTGTGTTACCACTTTTTCCAAAATTGTTCATTTGTGCAACTGTAGTTAAAGGGAAGAAAGAAAAGAGAGTAGAGGGTAGGTAGAGAAGAGAGTGCTAAGAAGGGTGAAGATAAGGCGAGGAGAAGAGATTAGAGGTAGATAAGAAGTAAGAGAGGAGAGGACGCACACCCGGCCCTGAGCCTCCGCACCGCCTGGAGGAATCCACCCTAAGTCATCTGTGCTTGGGAGCCTCCAGCCTATCCCACAGCTCCCACACTCGGTTGTGTTTGTCAAGAGTATTGTTTAGGGAGGCTGTCAAATATTCCATTTGTTTGACATCCCTAATCCTGGTATGTAATTCAGTCAGAGAGGGGGGTTCCCTCTTTTTCCATTTCAGGGCTATTAAGCATCGCCCGGCCGTTAGCATCTGGGCTAGGAGTTTTTTGGAGGTTTTAGAGAATGAAGAAGGGGGAGGCCTAAAAGGAACATTTTAGGGTCAAGTGGCACCCATACATCAAAGATGGATTGAAAAAGAGATTGAACCATCAGCCAATAAACGGTGATCTGTGGGCAGGTCCAGTGGATATGATATAGCGTGCCCACTTCTTTGCGACATCACCAGCAGCGGCGATCGGCTAAGGGGTATATAGAATTGAGCAGGTCAGAGGTTTGGTACCAGTGAAGTAAGACCTTATATTAATTCTCTTTGTATAGGGTACATATAGAGCTCTTAGAGGCCCGTGACCAGATGAGCTGCCATGTCTTCAAGGGTATGACCTCCCCCAAGTCCTGCTCCCATTTGCACATGTAGGTACGGCAAAGAAAATCTTTCTTTGCCGTAAGGCTAAAAGGAAAGCCCCAATGATACCGAAAATCATGTTCCCTTAGTAATGAAAGAAGTGGTTGTAGAGAGCGTCGTTGCTGGAGAGTAATCCATGACAGATCTGCGAAAAACTGGACGGGGCACCATCAAAGTCAATAGAGCGCATGTTGTGGGCTTTTCGCATGATTTCCTCTTTGAGGGTATAGTTGTGGACTCTGCATATCACATCTCGGGGTCTAGCCCCGGTCCCCTGAGGTCGGAGGGCATGGTGGGCCCGGTCAAGCTTAACTTTTTGGCGTTCTGGGCAGCCTAGGACGTTGTTGAAGATAGCTTGGAGGGTAACAGGGAGGCCCCGGACCCTGATATTATTACGCCTGCCCCTATTATCCAGGTCCTCAAGGTGGCGGTGGAAGTATCGGAGGGTGGATGCTTGTGAGGCGAGTTAAGAGTGTGTTTGGGAGATTTCGAGCTTGATGTCACCGCTCTCGTCCTCTAGAGATGAAACTCTGGTGGAAAGATGATGTAGATCTGTCCGTAACATGTTAATATCCGATCTGCATGTCTCACGCACCTTCTGAATGAGCATACGGAAATCCTGCTTTGTGGGCATGCAGCGAACATAGTCTCGCCAGAAGGAGTATGGCTCAAGGTCAGTGTCAGAGTCCGTTACAGCTTGTGCGCCCCAAACAAGGCCTGCTCCAGCTCCATGTTATGAGAAGTCTCCTGGGGGTGATTGATTGGGATGTGGGACATAAAGTTTTGCCTTTGCGGAGGAGCCTTGTGCTTGTCTTTGATGGGGGTGGGTCTCTGGCTGCCCCATGGCTTGTGGGGGCTGAGGGTAGTCTGTGGTGTAGGGTAATTCCCTTGGTGGGAAATAGATGAGGCTGGTCTGTTTTTGTGCCCCTGGGATCTCTGTGGCAGGGAGCATGTATCCCATTCAGGGGTGAGGGAGTCCCAGGAAGTGGATGGATGAATATGCTGAGCTGGCGCGAAAGGTATGGATTCCACAAGACAGGGGGGGAATGGCTGGGAGAGGCTGTCCAAGAAATGGGCAGTGTTGGAAGTGAGGGCCCCGGCATGAGGGAGGAAGGGGGACCTGCAGGGCGTTCAGCCGTAGTGCTGCCCTCCGTAGTGCTGCTACATCTGTTGTTCCCAGCTCCTAGAGGGGTGCATGCAGGAGAGGCACTCGTAGAGAACGAGGCCGGCGCCACCAAACAGGGGGGGATGCGGCTGAGAGAGACTGTCCGTGAGGTGGCCGCCGACTGGAGAGGGGACCCTAGCCTGAGAGCGGAAGGGGGGATCGAATTGCATGCCTCTATTAGGTTTCCCTCCGAGCCATACCTGTGATTCCCGACTCTCGGAGATGTGGGTGCAGGAGAGGAGACCGCGGATGATGCAGCCGGCGCCATCTTGGCCACGCGGTATCCCGCCGTAGCCTCTGGGCTAAAATATTCGGTAATGAGTGGCGACGGATCGGAGGAGGACCTGGTGTTGGGTCCTTGGGGATTGGGTTCCCTGTTTTTCTTTGGTTTGCCCATGGTGGTTCAGGCTGTGGGTGCTGTTTGATAGTGAAACAGGCAGGCCAGGCGAGGAGCTTCAGTGCCGCGCGTCTGTTCCCGCTGCCATCCAAGCCACGCCCCCTTCTTGTTTTTATTGTGTTGGGGGTTCACCTTAATGTAAGCCAGTTACTTAGCCAGTTTGCTTTAAACATCAAACTTTTTGTAAACTACAGAAAAGGCATTTTGAATTAATTTATTAGATGAAGAAGTTGAACATGTGGCGATACCAAAATCCCAATATATTTGAAAAAAAGAAAACCTTCTATGAAGGAGAGGGGGAACAGGAGGCCTCAAGCCTCAGGGATTTTTTGCTAATGGTATCTGGGTGGGTAAAGTGTATATAGACAAATAAAGATGTATATATAAAAATATAGAATTTTATTTTCCCAAAAGGGTTAGAAAAGACAAGGACACAAATAATACATCCATACTTTACAGACATATGTGTTAAATCAGACGAAAGTTTGTGTAGAGCTTTGCCATACTCGACATGTTTCACTCTATGGAGTTTCTTCAGGAGGTTTAGCTCAAAGATATGCTGAAATAACAAAGTCGCATGAAAACGCATCCTTTTCAAAAAATTGTACAGACAAGGTGTACATATTCATACAGCGTATAAAACTTGGCTCTAACAGAATATACATCTAGTTGACTGAGCAATTGGTGCATAGTTTCATATTTGATACAGATATACATGAACAAGGGACATGGAAAGCAGGCGGAAGACTGAAAAAATGGAACTGGGCAGAGCTTACCACAAATACTTGGATATATCTGAAGTATAACTGCATATGTTGACTATCGATTTCTTGTATAAAAACAAACAGGTTTCGAAAAAAGAATTCTATATTTTTATATATACATCTTTATTTGTCTATATACACTTTACCCACCCAGATACCATTAGCAAAAAATCCCTGAGGCTTGAGGCCTCCTGTTCCCCCTCTCCTTCATAGAAGGTTTTCTTTTTTACAGAAAAAGCAGTTTCCTGACAGGCTCCATGGCAGCATACGTGTGGGTTGGCCCCGCCTCCATAACTACCCAATAGGACCCCTCTCCCATAAATCTTTGCTCCTGGCTGCTATCCGTGTTCCTTTTTTGTCCTCCTCCGTAGGACCATGTGGTTCTCCTACCTGAAGATGACTTCACAGCGATCGATCGGCCGAATGACTGAATTGTTTCCTCCGATAGGCCCTGACTGTTAAGCAGGGTATGGAGAGTAATTGCAGAGTAGCGCTGAGGAAATGGTTATCTTACCTTAAAAGTGCGCCCGGCCTGTTTACCTGTTGCTACAGGTGGCCCTTATCTGCTGGGAGGTCCGGTGTGTGCGTACCTTGGATCGTTCGGCCAGGTGATCGTTGGTGGAGTGGTGAGTCTGTATCTGTCCATGGCAGCAGTGTTTATGTGTGTGCCCATTGATTGTATTCTTTTCCTCTATCTGTTGCTATTTCTATGCTGTTTGCTGGACGCTTCTGCGTTCCAGCAAACTACTCTCTTCGATTTCCGGGTGCGCGGGCGCTCTGCGAATGCGCGGACCCGACGTGAGAGCGAGGCTTGGTTCTCGCGCATGCGCGTTGAGGACCCCGGCGTCAGATGACGCCGATGACGTCACGGGCGGCAAATTCAAAAACCCTGCAAAGCTGACAGAGCCCTGGGAATGATTGCGGACGCCACAGCGACTTCCCGGGGCTAGTATTTCGGCGGTTCAAGGTAGGAACAGTCCTTTATGCTGGGGCTTGGTTGGATTATTGCTGTATTTTGTCTGAAGATTTTATTTTTGTTACTGCAGTGTCAGGCTTGGTGTTTTGGACATTATGGATGCTTCACTGCCCCCTAGTGGCCAGCCCGCTCATGTTAGGTAGGTCCTAAAGTACATTTTTATATTTCTAATATTGAAGAGAGTAAGCATAGGCAGCAAATATGACCTGTCCCTTCTGTCTGTCTCTCTGTGTTCACAGCCCTTCCAAATCTGATCCACATCCTAGTACTTATAGACGCAGTGGATCGTCAAAATCGCACCACCACAAATCCTCCTCAAAATCCAGCCACCATAGGTCCGCCAGGTCGGAACAGCGTGACAGGGATTATTCCCGCCCCCCTGTGGCTCACTCCAGCAAGAGGCCAGAGAAAGCATGTTGGGGGTGCAAAATGCCTGTACCAGCAGACAAATCCTTATGTGACCATTGTTTCACTAAGGCAGCGGATGAGAGAGACGGCGCTGACCAGCGCCTAGAATCAATGGTGAGACGAGTGGTAAAAGAATCCCTGCAGGAAAGGGAAGCTCAACAGCCCTGTGAATCCCCGGCAGACCCGCTAGATCCTATAGTAGGAGAGGGGGTACTACAAGAAACATGGGATTCATCCCAACCTAGCCGCCATTCTGCCCTTGTCTCAGACAGTGAATCGGATCCAGAAGATCCAGGTTTGGGGTTTGACTATGGTTTGGTTCCCTCCCTGGTTAAAGCAGTGAGAGAGGCTCTGAAGTGGGAAGATCCTATCACTTCCCCCCCGAAGCAGAGGAAATTTTTTAAACAGCTCAATAAGGAGCGTCAATTTTTTCCGTTTCTGTCTGAATTGGGTGATATTATTTCAGAAGAGTGGAGCAAGATGGACAAAAAGAGTTCCATGCAATCCAAGATCCTTAAACTTTACCCCTTTAAGGAAGAAGATGTGAAACACCTGGAGTCAGCTCCAATGGTGGATGCAGCACTTATGCGTCTGGTGAGATATGTGACCCTCCCCTTAGAAGACACTGTGTCATTCAAGGATCCTTTAGAGAGACGGATCGATTCGGATCTAAAGAGAATCTATTTGACCTCCGGGATGGCATGCAAACCAGTGCTTGCGATCGCAGCAGTGTCAAAGGCCATAGAATTCTGGGCTGACAGCATTGAAGAATACCTGAGAGGCATTTCAATAGACACAGCTAAAGACTCACCTATTCAAGAGATTAGGATGGCTTCAGCCTTCTTGGGGGAGGCATCCATTGATGTCATTCGCCTGATGTCCCGGGATATGCTGGCAGCCGTTTCGGCGCGACGTGCGTTGTGGCTCCGTCCGTGGCTCGCAGACCCTGCTTCTAAGCAGGCTTGGTGCCGCATCCCCTTTGAAGGATCCTCATTATTCGGCAATAAGCTTGATTCTGCCATATCCCGGGCCACAGGTGGGAAGTCTGGGTTTCTCCCTCAGGATAGGCGTCCTCAAAATCAGAGACGCTTTTTTCCAAGAAGACAGAATGCGGATCGTGCCAGGGATGCACGCAGCTATAAACCCGGCCGAGAATTCTCCAGGACATGGAGGTCCAGGCAGTCTTCTTTTAAGAAGGCCTCTAAATGTGGTTCCTCTGGGAACCAGGATTCCGGGAAGTCCTTTTGAAATTGGGCCCGCTCAAACATGTCAGGTGGGGGCCCGTCTTCTCCACTTCAAGCATGTTTGGGCGGCCTCAATTCGGGACTATTGGACCGTAAAGACAGTATCGTCCGGTCACAAGTGGGTCTTCTGCAACACTCCAAAACTCAGATTCATCCCTACTACTCTTCCAAGCTCAGAAGAGAAAAGACAGGCCCTGTTGACCTACGTAGGCTGTTTGTTGGAACAAGGCGCAGTCGTACCCGTCCCAGAGGAAGAGAGGGGCGAAGGCATGTATTCACCCCTGTTTTTGGTGCAGAAGAAGAACGGCACATGGAGGCCAGTAATAGACCTGACTCACCTCAACTCATTCATCCGCAAGGAGAAATTCAAGATGGAGTCCTTACTTACCATACAACAGTCAGTACACTTGGGAGACTGGTTAATATCAATCGACCTGAAAGACGCATATTTTCACGTGCCTGTGACAAAGGACTTCCACAAATTCCTCCGCTTCGCAGTAGGCAACCAACACCTTCAGTTCATTTGTCTACCCTTCGGGTTAACCACGTCACCCCGGGTTTTTTCCAAGGTGCTATTGGCGGTAGTGGCTCTTCTCAGGGTCAAGGGTGTGCGTCTCCACCATTACTTGGACGACCTGCTTCTACTATCTCAGAGCAAGGATCAGTTATTAGATCACAAAGAGGTTGTCATCTCTACCCTGCAGGAGTTCGGGTGGCTCCTGAATTTAGAAAAGAGTCAGCTAGAGCCATCTCAGTCCCTCGTGTTTCTGGGCGCTCTATTCAACACCGTGGAGGGTTCCATCTCTCTCCCAGAGGAGAAAATCATGGTAATCCGAGACAGGATTCAGGCAGCACGTGGATCAACTCACCTTTCTGCTCTCCAGTGCCTGAAAATAATTGGTACGATGACAGCAACCATCCCCATGGTGAAGTGGGCCCAGTGGCATACCCGTCCCTTTCAGAAGGGATTTCTGCATCAGTGGAACTCTGTCGACCAGAATCAGCGCATCTTCCTTACCCCATCTATGAGGACATCTCTCCTCTGGTGGCTTCAGGGGAAGAATCTGCGCAACCATCATTCGATTGTCCCCATCTCATGGATCACGGTGACCTCAGATGCCAGCAACCAGGGTTGGGGCGCTCATTGCCTTTCGGAGGTAGCTCAGGGCAGGTGGACATGCCAGTCTCAAGGAGTCGTTTCCAACATCCTGGAACTGAGGGCAGCCTTTCAGGCACTCCTATCCTTTCGCCATCTAGTGTTGAACTCTTCCGTCATGCTAAGGTTGGACAACACAACAGCAGTGGCATACATAAGGAAACAAGGCGGGACTCACAGCTGGTCCCTGTTACAAGAAGTGGAGCCTTTAATGAGTTGGGCGCAAAAGAACTTAGCCAACATCTCGGCAGTATACATTCCGGGGGTCCAGAATGTGCAAGCAGACTTCTTGTCCCGG
The DNA here is from genome assembly GCA_028564925.1 of Lithobates sylvaticus. Classification (NCBI taxonomy): domain Eukaryota; kingdom Metazoa; phylum Chordata; class Amphibia; order Anura; family Ranidae; genus Lithobates; species Lithobates sylvaticus. Next base: position 83,803,683 of record CM053036.1, on the reverse strand, counting down.
GTCGAGTTGGACAACAACGAGTGGTCCCTCCACAGAGAAGTTTTCGAGTGGCTCCTAACACTGGGTGTGTCTCCGGAAGTCGACATGTTCGCTTCCCCGTGCAACTTCAAGATACCGAAGTACTTTGCGAGGTTCAGGGACCCTCAGGCGTTCGGGATAGATGCTCTCACGACCAGTTGGGATTTCCAGAGGGCCTATGCCTTCCCTCCAGTCCCGGTAATTCTACAGTTTCTGCGGAGGCTCAGAACAGAAAAAGTGGAGATTATTGCTGTCATTCCATTCTGGCCCAACAGGCCGTGGTTTCCTCTGCTGCTGCTCCTCAGCTATCAAGACCCAATTCCCCTACCTCTCAGGCCGGATCTATTGTCTCAAGGCAAGACGTTACACCCGTTTCCAGCGTGTCTGCACCTCAAGGTGTGGTTCTTGAGAGGGGAAGGCTAGAGGCGCTTGGTTGCCCGAAAGAAGCGATTCCAACTCTTCTTAATGCCAGGCGAAGAAGCACTAATAGGGTGTATGAGCGCATTTGGTCCAGGTTTGCTGAACACATGTCGTCAAGAGAAAACTCGTGTAACTCTCCAGAGGTTCATGATATCCTGAGCTTTCTTCAGTCTGGACTAGATTTATCCCTGGCGGTCGGTTCGTTAAGGGTGCAAGTGTCAGCCATCTCAGCCTTCACGGGAGTCTCATGGGCGAATCAAGCCTTAGTTCGTCAATTCTTTAAGGGTGCCATCAGGCTCAGACCACAAAGAAGACCCAGGTTTCCCAAATGGGACCTTCCATTAGTTTTGGATTTTCTGTCAAATCTTGGGAAAGATTCATCTCAACCTTTGTCTGTTAAGGATCTTACTCTAAAGACTATCTTCCTAGTGGCGATAACGTCAGCGAAAAGGGTATCAGAGATCAGGAATCTGGGTTCAGAGGAACCTTTTCTGACCTTTTTTGAAGACCGAGTAGTGCTGATTCCTATGTTAGGGTCAAACCCTAAAGTGACCACAGTCTTCCATGAGAATCAGGAGATTGTACTCCCTACTTTCAAAACACCAGATGTCCAAGAGATCCATCCTCTTGATGTAGGCCACACCTTAAAACAATATCTGGAGGCAACAGCTCCATTCAGGCAAACGGAATTCCTCTTTGTCCTTCTTCATGGCAAGAATAAAGGGATGCGTGCGTCAATTAGGTCAATTTCCGCGTGGATTGTGCAGACGATTCAAAGGGCATACAGAGCTAAGGGCTTGGCTCCTCCTGAGGCAGTGACGGCTCATTCAACACGGAGCATCTCGACTTCGTGGGCAGCTTCTCGGCATGTGGCGCCTGATGTTATTTGTAGAGCGGCCTCTTGGTCCACAATTAATACTTTTCTTTCTCATTATTGCGTTGAACCAGCTGCGCTGTCTTCTATTAATTTTGGTTTACAAGTATTGTCGTTGGACAATGTTAAATAAATTTTGGTTTTCTTTGCTCAACATTTTGCCCACCCGAGTGTGTTTTGGCGAGTTATTTCCCACACGTATGCTGCCATGGAGCCTGTCAGGAAAACGGAAAATTTATATCAAATACTTACCGTAATTTTCCTTTCCTGATAGGCTCCATGGCAGCAGGAGTTCCCTCCCAAATGTCTGGAGTAGGCTAGTTACGGAACACGGATAGCAGCCAGGAGCAAAGATTTATGGGAGAGGGGTCCTATTGGGTAGTTATGGAGGCGGGGCCAACCCACACGTATGCTGCCATGGAGCCTATCAGGAAAGGAAAATTACGGTAAGTATTTGATATAAATTTTCCGTTTTTCATGCTTTGGTTTTATAAAGGACTCAAGTATATGCAAAATGGAAACAAAAGAAGAGCCTCTTTTTTGTTATTTAGAACTTGTATATAAACCAGGAAGTGGAATCTTGTCAATCAAGTTTCCTCTTTTCACTTTAAGCTCTCTTTACTTTTAATTCTGAAATATATTAAAACAGGTTTATCAAGAAAGGCAGACATTAAGACCAATTTTACACTGAGGCGTTTTTCACTAAAAATAACACCTGTAAAGCGCCTGAAAAAAGCCTCCCCTGCAGCCCCAATGTGAGAGCCCGAGTGCTTTCACACTGGGGCGGTGCGCTTGCAGGAGGTTAGTAATAGTTCTGTAAGCAGCATCTTTCAGGTGGTGGAGGAGTGGTGTATACACCGCCCCTGCCATTGGACACCGCTGCCGAAGAGCCTGCACAGCACTTCGGCAGTGGCGCTTTGCAGGAGCTTTTAACCCTTTTTTTGCCACCAGCGGGGGTTAAAAGCACCCCGTTAGCGAACAAAAAACGTTTAGTCTTGTTTAGATACACTTTTCTCCCATTACATTTTGAGAAAAAAAAATGTATTTATTTTTTAATTTCCTTTATTTATATAGCGCTATAATTTTTTCATGCACAAAGGACATTGGTTTTGCTCCTTTGAACGGCAGAACTCCTGGCAGGAGAAAAGCTGCTTAGGAGCATCAATGGATTCCATTGGTCAGTATATTCATTTATGTTGGCCATTGTAAGGCTTCATGGACACGGGACATTTTTACAACCTCTCCTGAACGATTTAACTTGACAGATAGTAACCCATGTTTTTAAACTTTAGTTTTGCCACGTTTACATGCCGCGCTTTGCATTTAGCTTTGCATTTAGCTTTGCATTGAAGCGTTTCTAAAAAAAAAAAAAAAATTTAAATGCCCAAAAAGGAAAAACACCTATAAACGAAACGTCGCGTTTGGCGTCTGAAAAGTGGAAATCTTTGGCGCCTGATCCCATATTTTTTTGCTTTCAAAGAAAAGCTGTTAAACGCAACTGCCTAAAAACAGCAATAAACAAGACTGTGTACATGGTCACATAGGATAACATTGAACGAGTTCAGGGGCAGTTGAAAAAAGCATCCAACTGCCTCTGAACATACGTTTAGCAACGTCCCTGTACATGGGGCCTAATGCAATAATTCTCAAACGTGGCTAAACGCGGCTAGGTCTAACGTGTATAGACACATTTAAACACGTTTAGGCGCATTTGTTCAGCTCCTCTCCTAAATGCGCTTTAGATTTTTCTTTTCAGCTTGTAAACACTCCTCTTCTAATACACATATGCATGGACAATATGCATGGACACAAAGGCTGACATAGAGGTGGTGTTACAGGCTGAAAAAAATAACAACGCCTGAAAAAGCGGCATTTTTAAAGCCCAGTGTGTATGAGACCTAACAGTATACAGATCCATTCACAAGAGCAAAGCAGCCACAACTAAACTACAGCAGTGAGAAGATGGACAGGTAGTCATCTGACCTGTCATTCAACAAAGACTTTGGCTTTCCAAGTGTGTTTTCATGCATTTTTACATGTGCTATTAACAACAATAGGATTTTTGTACTATAATAAATATCCCAAAAGTTTTCCTCAGTTTTCCTCAGTTCCTCAGGGTCGAGAGGGGTTAGCAGCACATATTAGGCTGGCTGCCTCCATCCCCTCTCCCTCCCACTCAATGGCTCCAAATTCTTTTAAATTCTCCTGTTGCCGTTCTCTCCTTGACTTTGATAAAGCACATGTGCGCGAAACATGTAAGCCACGGCAACTCCTTAGCTTGCGGTTCACCACTATACACAGGGTTCCTGTTTCAGGAGTGGAAACATAATGTATACTGTACCAGCACTAACAGCCTCTTGTAGTTGCTGGTCAATTGTCTACAGTGCAATAAACTAACTTTGAATTTAGTCCATGGTTCATATATATATAATTTTTTTTTTTTTTGGCTCCTACCCATAGAGCGCTGATTTTTTGTTTTTTTGATTCTCGTTTACCATTTGGCTGATGAGGCATAAATCAATGATTTGCATGGCTATTGGAATGGGACATGTGAATACCTTCTGCTCTAAGAATGACACACACTGATTTGATTTAAAGGCTTTTTTCTTTAGTCCCATATCACTATATCTTGTACAGTAATAGCGACAGACCTGTTTTTTGTATTATTGGTAATTTGTGTAAGCTCCCCACCTTGTGGGGAAACAACGCATTGCAACCTAGATATAGGAAAGGGCTCTGGTGTACCTGTATGATACTTTGCCCAAATAGTGGATCATTATGGGGTGCCCAAAACATTTCAGCAACCATTTTAAAATCAAACGTATAATTAGTACCGTTGTCAGTCTAAATAAAATCAGCTTTCTTTGTAGTCCATAGTGTAGATACAACTGTATTCAAAATTATTAGTGTAGCGGGGTTGTTCCCCTTTTAGAGGATAAGACTAAGATTCCCACAATTCCCCTGGCTCCCGGGAGGTGGGATGGCTTCGCCCCAGAGGCTGATGGGGGAGGTTATGTAAGGGAGAGGAAAGGCCCGCCTCTTCCTTTTCTGACGCAGGGTACACAGGGAGAAGAGACACCTGTGCGGACCGGGACTGCTGAAGGCCTGAAGCCTGGGTCTTGCAGCAGACGGAGAGAGACTCTCACGCCTCACTGTCAGCCTGTGCAGAACGGAGACTTTCGACCTGAGAACGGTCGGTCAGAGGGAGGACCGGAGTGCAGGGGCTGTGACGAACGAGGCTGGACACCGCCAGTGGAGGTCCCGGAGCTAAGGACGGTATCCGGAGTGGTGAGCGAGCGGAAAGCTCATCTTATACTGTTACCTCTCACTTTATGCCTATTAGACTGCCAAGGCCATTTACCTCAGAGAGCAGAAGATTGTTCTTTCTTGTGGATTACAAATACACCATTTAATTCTACATGTGCACCACCTCTACAGTTCTTGTGCCGGTGAAGAATACTGTGTTCCCTCAAGGACTGAGCTCCATTGTTAGGGATCAGGCCTGGTCCGTTAGGAAGTCACAGTTAGACTTGTTGCACCTCAGGGGTGCCTAGCAGACGGTCGCTACACGTGGCGTTCCGTTCCCCATTGCTGTTCAGTCACATATATATATATATGTTTGTAGTACATACTGCAGGGACCTGCTTGTGTATTGTAAGCCAATGTTAAATGCATGTTACCATTTCCTTTTACATTGCCAGAAGTAAAAGACAGTTATTTCAGCTAGCAGTCTGTCTGTGAGTTTGAGTCCATTACACTTAGAGTATAAGTAATCTTTATATGTGCATATATACATATCCCTTTATTAACTGTGCCAGAGCGGGTAGAGCAGATTGCCGGGGGGTTGGTGGAGCTGTACTCAGGGACCCAAACCAAACTTGCGGCCCTCTTAACTGGGGGTATCGCTACATTAGCAAAACGCAGGTGCTACTTATCTTAATTTTCACCCTAAAAGTGCTGAATACCCAAGCCGCTAGGATGCATAAGGCCGGCCTAAGACGGAACAATTTTCTTTTGCTTGATTCCCTTATCAATACAGTCTGTGTTGATGGGGAGAATCCCTCCCGCGGAGCTATTGCATTCTCCGGCGGGAGGAGGGGGGTGCTGGCGTCCCCACTTTGAGAACACAGTGATTATTGCTAGCGGATTTAACAGCCGCTAGCAATAATCGCATGTGAAATCCGGCAGGCTGGTTGTACCCAATTTGAATGATCAATCAACTTGGTACCTTCAGCCAGCCCATACATGGTTTGAATCTAGGCCGGTCTCTGTTGACCTGGCTGAGATTTAAACCATCTGTGACCGGCTTAACAGTCATATGGTTTGTAACTAAGTCACATTGATTACATTATCTTCAGTTCAGATCAAGTGCATAGCTCTCCCAACTGTCCCTGATTTGGAGGGATTGTCCCTTTTTGGGACCAAATTCCTCTGTGCTTCTTTTGATTTCAGTTGTCCCCCTTGCTTGATCCGATGTATAGACCAGCGTTTCAACTTCAGTCCTCAAGGCGCCCCAACATGTCATGTCATGTTTTCAGGATTTCCCTCAACTGATCAAATCACTTGTGCAAAATAATGGAAAGCCTGAAAACATGACCTGTTGGGGCACCTTGAGGACTGGAGGTGAGAAACACTGGTCTAGACCATTGTAACAAAATGTAATAATTAACCACCAAAAGTGTTATACTAAATGATATCTCTTATTTATTGCATATCTTAAATTTAAACATCACTTTTTAAAATAATAGTGGGGAAAAAAACATTTGTGGGCTTAAAGAGGAAGTAAAGCCTCCTCACAAAAAAAAAAAAAAAGGAACCTGCAAGGCAAAGGCATAATGAGCTAGTATGCATAGCATACTAGCTCATTATGAATAACTTACCTGAGAACGAAGCCCCCGAAGCGGTCCTCATCCACGACCTTCTCCGGCGCCATCAATACCGGAGTGACTTCCGGGTCTCGCCGCTCCAGCGCTGTGATCCGCTGGAGCGGCGATGACGTCACTCCCGCGCATGCGCAGGAAAGCGGCATATCACCGTGAACTCGGCATGCGCAGTGCGCCTGCACGCCGCTGTCTACGGCGCATGCGCCGCTGTCTACGGCGCATGCGCCGCTGTCTACGGCGCATGCGCCGTAGACAGCGATGCCTTTTTTTTTCAAAATATCTCCTAAACCATGTAGGTTTAGGAGATATTTATTGGACCTACAGGTAAGCCTTAATCTAGGCTTACCTGTAGGCCAAAGTGGTTTGTTAGGGTTTACAACCACTTTAACCAATCCTTTTGTGCACCAGCTCACCAAAGTCTGCATAACTGGGAGTGTGGCAAAAGTATGTGCTTTTTCTACACACACATACCTCTCAACTTTCAGAAATGATACAGAGGGACACCTTTTAGCACACAGTATGTAATGTGACAGAGGGAAGTCCTGTCGCTGTAAGATGCAGGATTCCCATTTAAGGTTAATGCGAGGTTCAGAACTATCTTCTGAGTTTCTTTCTCCGGATTCTGTTGTTCTGGATCGGAACAGTCAATCCAGGTTTTGCTAGATGCCTGCAACCTGGCTGACTACACGGGTATGCATGGTCATTATATAAATTTGAGGGTGTACCGCGCAATTGGTGGCTATTATCCTATTATGGGAGCTGCTGCCTTCACTAATACTACTACTAGAGTAGAGTCTATATAAAAAGGGTAAAAGGGATAGTGGGTGTGGGTATCTAAACAACCTAATACCATGTAATTAGCGTCCATTTTTGAATAGACCAAATCCACCCATGTGTAAGGTTATTGCGACATCTGTTTTTGTAGGTTACTCCTAATTTTTAGGGCTTATATTACTCTGTATTGTTTTATTGGTATATATATCAATTTCTACATTGTTCGTATATTACCCCAAGCAGCCAGGTTTAACCAAATTCACCATATATAACATTTTGGTCGTGTCATGAAGACCAGAAATGTGACAAAAGAGTATAATCGGGACACCACATAGTATATATTTTTAAAAAATTATGTAAAATCTACTGAAATGTATGCAAGTATAAAAACACACTCATTACAAGTAAAGTAATAAAATTAAATAAAAATAAAGTTAAAATAAAAATCAAATGATGTTGATAAATACTTTATTAAAATTAAACTAATTAAAATATTTGCAAATCTTTTTTTTTTTTTAAGGCTGCAAGTTCCTTATTGACTACTTGCATGTACCCTTATATCTTTTAAAGTTGGGAGTTTTCTAATAAAAAGTTTGAAATTAAAGTTTTGGAAAACTACCTAGAAGAAGAACTTATGGTATTAGGGGGTAATTTATTATGCTACAGAGGATTTGAGGGCCTACGGAAAATTCTACTGTTTTATATATTTAGCCACATAAAGTCACCTATAACCAGGATGTTTTTAAAAATTGGAACTAAAACAGTTAAGATCTATATTTATATTCATGCCTTCTGGTTGGAGGGTATTTAACATAAAAATCCATTTGGTTTAATTTTTTTATTGTCCCCTCTTCAATGTCCTGTAATTGTATTTATTCCATAGAAGGTCATGAGTGATGGGTCGAGTTCTGCCAACATCATTGCGTGTTTCCATGTCTCTACATAAGTTTTTATTTACATCTGAAATGTGAGTGTTCCATTTTACCCTCCTTTTATTAAAATTAATTTCTAAATGATATTACACTATGTGGAACCTTTCTTTAATTTTTTGGTTTCACCGTGTGAGCACGAGGATATCCTCTGGCCCTCCTTTCCTTCATTTGAACCTTATCCGCATGTAAATTGTGAACTTGCCGTTGACCAGTACTGTTCAGAGTCTGACTTGAGATCGAGGCGATCTGGATCCTTGATGGTTCTCCACTGTACACGGTGTCTATCACCACAAGCCTGTTTGCCCCTTTAAGTCTACTGCTTCCGGTAAGCATTCATACAATTGGTGGCGGTTCTTCCACTATGTTTTCATTGATGTCATCCATTGATGCTTCTGAGATGTTAACCTACTTGCAGTGTTCACTGACACCAGGACTTTTTTGATTCAACTCTTCTCTTCTTGTTGTATACAATTTTTCTCACTTGGTGGACATTATTTATATGATTTACATTTGCATTTTTCTTTTTTTAATTGTGGTATATTTGGTCACACATATAATACTGTCGCAAGTATATATAAGCACTGCATTTTTTCTTCATGTGCACGCATGCGTCTGTCACCAATGCTGGCGCCAAACGGACTGCAGCAGAGCCACTGCACAGAATCAGCTGTTTGGTCTACAGAATTCTCTGTGTACCCTCAAATTCGTTCCTGTTTCTGACTTCCTGCTATTGACCCAGCCTGCCTTTGTCTACTCTTAAACCCCACTTGCACCGACCCAAGCTTGTTCTTGGAATACGTTTCTGCCTACTTCTTGTTGCTGATTTGCCTTACCATTGTCAACTCTGGCCTGAACCCTAACTACTCTTCTGTCTTATGCTTATACCTGATCTGACTGCCAGTTACTGACCAGGCTTGTCTGAGTCTGCTGATCATCAGCCTGCTGCCCAGCCAATACTTGCTGCCTAACTACTTGCTGCCCGGCCAATGCCTAACAATCATCTACCTGCCGCCAGCGAATAACCTGTTGATTGACTACCTGCTTCCAGCCTTCTGACCCACTGCCTGCTGCCCAGCCAGCTCCTGTGGAGCACCAACCTGCTGTCAGCTGTTTCAGCTGTTCTCCTATGTGTTGTCTGGTCTGATCTTGTGGATGTACAGACGACCTACCCACATCAGTTAATAGAAGAATGATAAGGCATTCATGCCACTCTGTGCTCTCGTGTCTCCTGTCACTTTACCAGGAGTCGTGAACCGGAGGTATAAGAAAGGCCTTCCTCGTCATGTCAGGCTCCTCCAACAGGTACATGACATAGGGTCTTCTTCCACTGAACACCAGTGATTGGGGGTGGAAGGAGAAGGGGGTCAGGGTTCCTTTGCTGCTCTCTCTAGATTTGTCTGCCACTAGGAATCAGGGTTTCTAGGCAGCCCTCTCTAGATTTGTACATCACTGTGGGGGAGAGGGTCCTTATTTACTATCTCTAGCTATGTCCACCACGGGGGGGGGGGGGGGTCAGAGCTCCTTGGTAACCTTTGGCCTATATTGATTTCTATATACACCCGCTTGTGCGGAAGATGCCTTTCTTTTGTTAAGGATTCTAGACATATCATTAATTTGCTGTCTGTTATCTCCCCAAAAATGACATGTGGATGGTGACAGTAGAGGTCACATCCCTCTATACCATTATCCCACACGAATTAGGTTTTGAGGCCGCGCAATGTTATTTGGAAAGAGACTCTGGTCTCCCTCAGAGGCAAGTGGACTTTCTTATGTCACTGCTGAGGTTTGCTGCAGCTTCAAACTATTTCTGGTTCGAGGGCCGGTTTTACAAACAAGAGACTGGAGTTGCCATGGGGGCTAAATATGCCCCCAGCTTGGCGAATTTATTCATGGCCAGGTAGGAGGAGGATGTCATCTATTCCCAGGATATACCCCAAATTGCCCTCTGGGCTAGGTATATTATTACATCCTCCTCCTATGGGATGGACAACACCAGGATTTGTTGGTGGACTTAATGGTGACCCTGAATCACAATCAGAGAGGGATACACCTCAATTATGAGGCTAGCCAATCTGAGATCCATTATTTAGACTTAAAGATTGGTATTAAAGAGGATAAGTTTGTTACCTCTACTTTTTTCAAGGGGACCAACAGGAATTCATTCATCCCAGTTGGAAGCTGTCATCATAGGTCCTAGCTCAGGGCGGTTCCAAAGAGCCAGTATCTCAGGCTTCGGAGGAATTGCTCTGATCCCCAGGAGTTTTTGGTGCAGGCTGATGTATTAACGAGTCAGTTCCTTGAAAAGGGGTATCAAAGGGAGTCCCTTAGAGACACCTTGGAGACGGTTCTAGCCACCAATAGGGAATAGTTGTTGATCGAGAGAGAGCCCTGGGAGGGTGATCAGTTCCCCCTGGGTGTTCACTTCATCACTTCTTATTCGATACAGCATAGAGGTATTAAACAACTTATCAACAAACATTGGCATATTGCCACTAATGATACTGTCCTGAAAAACATATTGCCTGAGAGACCTAGGGTGATTTTTAGAGGTGTAACATCCTTACGTAATTAGGTGGCTCCCAACGTTCTGAACCCACCGACTACCAGTAGGGTTTTTTTTTGACCAGATCACTGGTTTCTATCAGTGTAGACGATGTAGGGTCTGTTCTCTGAACTCTTGCTCTCAGAGAAGGACTACCTCCTTTATGTCCACTGCCACTCAGAAGTGATTTAGTATTAAACCCTGTATTACTTGTGCTACCGTTGGGGTGGTATACATGTTGCAGTGCCCTTGTGGCCTGCAATATGTGGGATGGACCAAACACCCCCTTCAAGTCCGCCTTAATGAGCACATTACAAACATAAAAATGGGGTTTAAAAACCATTCTGTCTCTAAACATTACCTTTTGGTACATAATAGGTGTCATGAACTAGGTACTCACCGAGGCCAAGATGCCGAGAGCGGTTACCCTTGCGACTCGGCGCCCACTGCCCTGAAGGTGACACAGGGACGGTTGGCACCAAGAGGCACAAGCCACCGGCTGGATGGTGACCAGGCGTGGGCTCCTGATGTTGTAGAGAAGGGTAGACTGGAGCAGGTTAGTACGTCCACGAATTCCTAGTTGAGACACAGCAAAACAGACTGGGGATCAAACACAGGCAGGTTAGGTAAATGCAGGCCGAGGGTCAAACACTGGTAGATTAGGTGCAAAGGTATCCTTGAGCAGGAGAGTCCAAGGCAGGCTAGGGATCAAACACTGGCAGATTCAGAAGAGAGTCCAAGGTACAGGCCAAAGGTCCAGGGCAGGAGAAGGTAGCAAATCCAAGTAGGCAATCCAAAGGTCAAGGGCAGGAGAAGGCAGAGTAGTCAGGACGATCCGGGTTTGGCAACAGGTAAGACAATCTTCAAGGGTCAAGTACAGGATACAAACAGGAAGCAGCTTGTCAGACGAACCAGCGTCTGTCTGGGCACAGAGGCCCTCCTTTTATAGGGCCGTTGAGGTCACATGAGGTGATGCCGCGCTACTGCGCATGCGCGCGCGCCGCTTGGCGGGAACACGAGTGCGCACGCGCCGCCGCATCTTCTCCCTGTCACTGGCTATGAGCCGGGAAGCTGAACCCGTGCGCCTGCGCACTAGCGTGCGCAGCGGACGGAAGCCCTGACAGTGCCCCCCCCTGAGGGGCGGCCTCCGGACGCCCAGGCTCTCCATCAATTCAGGGTGTTCTTGTCGGAAGATCTTGATTAATCTTGGGGCATGGAAGTTTCTGGATGGTTCCCAAGAATTATCCTCTGGTGGATAGCCCTTCCATTTTACTAAAAATTGAAGCTGACGACCCACCTTCCTGCAGCCAAGTAACGACTCTACCTCGTATTCTTCCACTCCATCAATTGTTATAGGTGGAGGAGGAACTTCTTCTCTGTTCGGAAAAGGACTGGGGACCAAGGGTCTCAGTAGGGAGGCATGGAATACTGGGTGTATTCTGTAGGAACTGGGTAAGGCAAGTTCAAAGGCCACAGGGTTTACCATCTTCTTTATTTCGAATGGTCCAATGAACTTGGGACCCAACTTCTTTGCAGGACACGCGATTTTAAGATGGGTAGTTGCCAGCCATACCTTCTCTCCAATCTTGAAATGAGGATTCTCCCTCCTCCCTTTGTTGTGATACTTTTTATATCCTTCCTGGGCGTGTTGCATGGCGTCTTGAAGTCTTTTGAAGTTGGTTTGAATGTAACTTATCCGTTCTTGTACAGCGGGCACCCGTGATTCAGAGACAACATTAGGGAGAAAAGATGGATGAAACCCAAAGTTAGCCCAAAACGGAGTCTGATTTGTGGTCGAATGGGAAGAGTTATTATATGCAAATTCTGCAAAAGATAATAGAGAGGACCAGTCGTCTTGTGCGGAAGAACAAAAACATCGTAAGTATTGTTCAAGAGTTTGATTAGTGCGTTCAGTTTGTCCATTACTTTGTGGGTGGTAGGCAGATGAAAGACAAATGTTGATATCCAAGGTTTTGCAAAGTTCTTTCCAAAATTTTGAGGTGAATTGTGGGCCCCTATCCGAGACGATGCTCTTGGGTACCCCATGGAGTCTAACAACCTCCTTGACAAAAATGTTGGCGGTCTCCAGGGCAGAGGGGGTGCCGATCATGGGCAAAAAGTGACTCATTTTGGACAGCCGATCCACTACCACTAGGATAGTGGTGAAGCCTTGTGATGGAGGTAATTCCACGATGAAATCCATCGAAATGTCGGCCCAAGGTCGTTCTGGGATGGGTAGAGGCCTTAGTAATCCCCATGGCTTTGCTCTAGGACCCTTGTTTCGTTGACATGTAATACAGGAGGATACGTATTTTTGGCAGTCACTTCTCCAGCCTGGCCACCAAAAGGTGCGAGAGATATGTTCTGCTGTTTTCCGTACCCCAAAGTGCCCAGCTAGTTTATGATCATGTAGAGCTTTCAGGACTACAGGTCTCACCTCTGTAGGGACGAAAATCTTGTCTTGGAGCCAGAATAAACCTTCACGTCTCTCTAGGGTGTCCAGAATGGAATCCTTGCAGTGAGCCGAAGCGGTGGATAGAGTGGAGATCAGGTCAGTAGGTGTGAGTAGTAGAAAGTTCTGAGGAGTAAGAATGGTGCTGGGTTCTGATACCTGCGAGGACTCTGGGAAGATACGGGATAGAGCATCTGCCTTGCCGTTCTTTGACCCTGGCCGATAGGAAATGTGGAATGTGAACCTTGAAAAGAAGAGTGCCCAACGGGCTTGACGGGGTCTTAAGCGTTTAGCAGTGCGAAGGTATTCAAGATTTTTATGGTCTGTAAAAATGGTAATTGGGTGGACTGCTCCTTCGAGGAGGTATCTCCACTCCTCCAGCGCGGATTTAATGGCCAATAGCTCCCGATCACCAACGTCATAGTTCTTCTCGGCCGGATTGAGCCTTCGGGAGGCGAAGGCCACTGGGTGCAGCAGGGCTTTCGGCCCATGGCGTTGGGAGAGGATGGCGCCTGTGGCTGACTCCGAGGCGTCCACTTCCAGGACGAAAGGTAGCAGTGGGTCTGGGTGCCGTAGGATAGGAGCAGACGTGAAGAGGGTCTTTAGTTTGACAAAAGCTTCCTGGGCCTCCTGGGACCACTGAAAACGGCTGTGTAGGCGGGTCAGTTGGGTGATTGGACTCACAATGGCAGAGAAACCGGCGATGAACCTCCTGTAAAAATTGGCAAAGCCGATGAATCTCTGTACAGCTCTTTTATCCTTAGGAGGTGGCCAGTCTACCACTGCCTTGACCTTTTGTGGGTCCATGGAGGTGCCTTTAGTGGAGATGATGAACCCCAGAAACTGTACGGTAGATCTTTCAAACTCGCACTTCTCAGCTTTAAGATAGAGCTGATGGGCTCTGAGGATGGTGAGGACCTTTCTGACATGTTCCCGATGTAGTTCCAGAGTGGCTGAAAAAACGAGAATGTCGTCTAGGTACACGACTAAAAAGTCATCCAAATATTTTCTAAAAATGTCATTAACCAGGTGCTGAAAAGTGGCTGGAGCATTACATAGGCCAAATGGCATCACCAAGTATTCATAGTGGCCAAAGCGAGACCTGAAGGCCGTCTTCCACTCATCCCCTGCACGGATTCTGACAAGGTTGTAGGCACCCCTTAAGTCGAGTTTAGAGAAAACTTTAGCTGACCGGAACCGCTGGAAGAGTTCAGGAATAAGTGGTAGAGGATATCGGTTCTTGATAGTGATTTTATTAAGTTCTCGATAATCAACGCAGGGCCTGAGTGAACCATCTTTCTTCCCAACGAAGAAAATACCAGCCCCTGCTGGAGAGGTGGATGGCCGGATAAAGCCCTTCTCGAGATTCTCATCAATATAGGCCTTGAGGGCCTTTAGTTCGGTCTCTGACAGAGGAAATATGCGCCCAAAGGGAATTGCGGAGCCTGTGAGCAATTCGATGGGGCAATCATAGGCCCGATGTGGTGGTAGATGGTCGGCCTTCTTTTTGTCAAAGACATCTTTAAAGTCCTGATAGACCGGGGGAATGTGTTGAAGATTCTCTGATGTCGAGATGACCGATAGGACAGAGCAGGGAGTTGGAGAGATGCAGTGTTGGTGACAATATGGTGATGAGAAGGAGACCTCCTTCCTATTCCAGTGAATTTGGGGGTCATGAGCTTGCAGCCAAGGAAGTCCAAGGATAATTGGAAACATTGGAGAAGATATAAGATCAAACCGTAGAAACTCTTGGTGGCCGGAATCTGTGGTGGTGAGGATAGGTGAAGTCTCCTGAGTTACTGGACCAGATTGTGGAAGGGACCCATCAGCCAAATGGACCAATAGAGGATTTGTCTTGTTGAGGCAAGGAATGTGCCATTCCTTGGCGATAGAGATATCCAGGAAGCAGCTGCAAGCCCCTGAGTCAATCACGGCTGGTAGCCGGATCTTCCTTCCCGCTAGCTGTAGGGAAACAGAAAGAGTCACATAAGTTTGGGCCCGATTGACGGCTTGACAATTCATGAAAGGCTGAGGTGGCAACTTACTAGGCCGGATGGGACAATTCAGGAGGAAATGTCCTGAACCCCCACAATAGAGGCACAGATTGGATCTCCGTCTTCGTTGACGTTCTTCCTGGGTAAGGCGGGGACGGACTAAACCCAACTGCATTGGTTCCCCTTCAGGGGCCGATGGACCGGATGGGACGGTCGGATAAGCAGCTGGCATCCTTGGGGAAACCCATATTGGTCGGGACCCTTGTATACGTTCTGAGCGACGTTCCCGCATACGTCGATCCAGTTTGGTGGCTACCTGGATCAACTCCTCCAACGAAGTAGGAGGCTCCACCCGGGCTAACTCGTCCTTCAGACTCTCCCTTAATCCCAGTCGATACTGGTAGAGGAGGGCTGCCTCATTCCAGGTGGTATCGGCAGACCATTTGCGGAACTCCGCCGTATAGTCCTCTACAGGCCTTTTCCCCTGAGAGAGGGTATGCAGGGTGGCCTCAGCCGTGGCCTTACGTTGGGGGTCATCGTAGAGTTGGCCCATTGCTTCAAAAAATGTATCAACAGTATTAAGGAGAGGGTTCCTTTGTTCCATGAGACCATGGGCCCAAGATTGGGGTTCCTCGGATAGAAGGGAGATGATAAACCCGACTTTGACAATCTCTGAGGAAAAGGTTCGGGGTTGCAGGGCAAGGTACAGGGAACAAGCATTTTTGAAGGACCTGAATTTCCTGCGATCACCCGAAAATCGTTCTGGAATTGGTACCTTGGGTTCAGGCACGGCCATCATCATGGCAGGTGGAGGTTGAGCTTGAGGTGCAGAAGTCCCACTAGTAGACCCGGAAGCTGAACTTGCTAGAGGGGCGGCCGTGGTCAATTGTTGGAGTCGAGTATCGACTTGAGCATAACCTTCCTGTAGTTTCTGTACCGCTTCCATGAGGGCAGACACCTGCTGACATAACATGTCCAGTGGAGAAACCGCTCTGTTGGCCTCTGTCATGGCTGGTTCGTACTGTCATGAACTAGGTACTCACCGAGGCCAAGATGCCGAGAGCGGTTACCCTTGCGACTCGGCGCCCACTGCCCTGAAGGTGACACAGGGACGGTTGGCACCAAGAGGCACAAGCCACCGGCTGGATGGTGACCAGGCGTGGGCTCCTGATGTTGTAGAGAAGGGTAGACTGGAGCAGGTTAGTACGTCCACGAATTCCTAGTTGAGACACAGCAAAACAGACTGGGGATCAAACACAGGCAGGTTAGGTAAATGCAGGCCGAGGGTCAAACACTGGTAGATTAGGTGCAAAGGTATCCTTGAGCAGGAGAGTCCAAGGCAGGCTAGGGATCAAACACTGGCAGATTCAGAAGAGAGTCCAAGGTACAGGCCAAAGGTCCAGGGCAGGAGAAGGTAGCAAATCCAAGTAGGCAATCCAAAGGTCAAGGGCAGGAGAAGGCAGAGTAGTCAGGACGATCCGGGTTTGGCAACAGGTAAGACAATCTTCAAGGGTCAAGTACAGGATACAAACAGGAAGCAGCTTGTCAGACGAACCAGCGTCTGTCTGGGCACAGAGGCCCTCCTTTTATAGGGCCGTTGAGGTCACATGAGGTGATGCCGCGCTACTGCGCATGCGCGCGCGCCGCTTGGCGGGAACACGAGTGCGCACGCGCCGCCGCATCTTCTCCCTGTCACTGGCTATGAGCCGGGAAGCTGAACCCGTGCGCCTGCGCACTAGCGTGCGCAGCGGACGGAAGCCCTGACAATTTCACTTATTAATTTATATTGGGTCTTTATCCTATAAATTTTTTTAGTTAATATTATCACATGGCACTATTTTTACCAATTATACCAATGTTGATTAATATTGGTTTCTTGGTTTATTTACTTTGATTAAGGGAGCTCATTATATAATGTTTTGCAAATAAATTCCAATTATTAATGTTGGAAGTTTCACATATTATTCATTGACACAATTTGTCACCTCTAGGCATATTTATTATTATATTTTTTTGGTTTTGCAATTTTGAATGTCCCCACCAGGGGTGGTTTGACCCGGGTTCAGCTTAATAGCTGTGTGATATTCATTAGTTGCGTTTTTGTTGCTTTTTCAGTTTTTCCTTTTTTCTTTTGTGCCTGTTTTTTTTTTTTTTACTTATTCTTTATTTATACAACCATGTCCATATCAACAATCCGTTAGATACATTTTCAACTTAAATGTTCCATAACATAGGTATTGTGACGGAACGTCCCTACACTCCTCTTGAGTGTATTTGTCATATATAACTTCCTTCCAGTCTGGATACGGGTATCAGATATTCCAACCGCTCCCAAGCACCAAACGAGGCGACACTTGCTTAGTTGCTCAAACATGGACTGAAGATTTATTACAAAGATTACATTTATATACAGTAGAAGAGGAGATCCCCCCTCCTGCTCATATTATTCTAACAATACACTTGTAACAACTTAACATAAACTAATTAGCTAATTCCTTTAAGCAGCCGATGTGACTCAGGATTTCACTACAGGCCAGACTTGTGGTCACCGAGCTAAACACAGTTGATTATAAATTAACATAATTACCACCACAAGACATCTCATCACAATAGCAGGAGACCACCAGTAACAGACGGAGCGTCTCCTGCATTGTGCAGAGGACAATGGGATCAACTAACTCAATTAACATCTAGCATCAGAGTGTATGTCCCAACAGCATGAGACACACACATTATATATATATATATACATATATACAGCATTGAATGTTCTCCTTCACCCTGTGCCCCTTAAAATCCAGGGCCCATGATCGGTGGGCAGGAGGCTCGTAGTTAGTCCTCTCAAAAAGCCTGTGTCCTGGCTAGGTCTGTCACATTTCTCCCCTTTCGGCAGGAGACTAACACAGGAGGAGACCCCAGACGGGTTGACTCCGAAGTTAGTCCATAGTTCCAGTCCTCTAATGCCTGTACCCACACAGTACCCCAACAAATTGTTTCAAACAGAGCACTCACCCAGCCAACCTCTGCCTCTCTCATAGAACATATCCGCCGCTGGGGAGAGGCCTGGACTGGCCCTTCTCCCTGGAGTCTTTTCAGCCGCTGGAGAGAAGACAGGGTGACTGGGCTCACTCCATCATACTGTTGGGGATCTGGGCCGACCGCCCAGCATCCCTGGGGTATACAGGTGGGGACTGAAGTCCCATCCACCGATATCAGCTCAAGCTGCCGTTGTGAAGTGCAGATTGCATCCTCTCCTTGGGTCCTGAGCTGCTGCTCGGGAGTGACCACCACCTCCTCACCCTGGGCCTCCAGAACTGCCACAAGTGTGGGGCAGAGGTCTTGGACCCTCTGTCCGGTTGCCAGCACTTTAGCTGGGTTGGTGTCATCATTCTGGGGCGCCGTCTGCTGCTGGACAGTGTGACCGATCGCCCCAGCTTCTTGAAGCTGTAGAGACACTGTAGGTGCTAGGCAGAGGCCAGCGGTGCTCTGCCCTGTTGCCAGTGATTCAGCTGGGAGTAGCAGCTTCACTACATCAGCTTGTCGCCGGAGAGAGGGGCCAACTGCCCCGGCTTCCTGGAACTCCACAGATACTGCTGTTGGTGCTGGGCAGAGCTCAATGAAGTTTGGCCCTAATACCAGCTCTTCTGATGGAGGCTCATCAGGCTGTTTTTCCTCAGCAGAAAAGTCTATCAAATCCCCAGTCTCTGCAACTGGTGTCTGGGGATAAAGATTCACCATCTCCTGTCCATGGAACCCAGAAGATGCTATCAGTGCTGAGCAGAGGTTGGCAGAGCTCTGGCCGGTTGTCAGCACTTCAGTTTCTGGCCGATCAGGAATGGGAGCTGGAAATTGCCTACAGACGGCTGCTAGACTCTGCTCAGCGCCAGGGCCGGGCTCCCTTTGCCTGGGACTATCAGGAAATACCAGTGGACAACTCTGGTCTGGCTGAAGAGTCGGCAATGTGGCAGAGTAACAGTGTGCTTTGCCAACCTGCCCCTACAGCTATGGATGCGGAGGTCTTATGGCGGATGCAGCAAGTGCTGACTGACCTTGATGATCCTGTTTCTGCATGGGATGATCTTGGATGGAGGAATGTGCCTGTCCAGCAGCATGCCAGGGAATCGGCAGTGGAAAATCTGGAAATTGCCACCCCAGAAACTGAAGTGCTGACAACCGGCCAGAGCTCTGCCAACCTCTGCTCAGCACTGATAGCATCTTCTGGGTTCCATGGACAGGAGATGGTGAATCTTTATCCCCAGACACCAGTTGCAGAGACTGGGGATTTGATAGACTTTTCTGCTGAGGAAAAACAGCCTGATGAGCCTCCATCAGAAGAGCTGGTATTAGGGCCAAACTTCATTGAGCTCTGCCCAGCACCAACAGCAGTATCTGTGGAGTTCCAGGAAGCCGGGGCAGTTGGCCCCTCTCTCCGGCGACAAGCTGATGTAGTGAAGCTGCTACTCCCAGCTGAATCACTGGCAACAGGGCAGAGCACCGCTGGCCTCTGCCTAGCACCTACAGTGTCTCTACAGCTTCAAGAAGCTGGGGCGATCGGTCACACTGTCCAGCAGCAGACGGCGCCCCAGAATGATGACACCAACCCAGCTAAAGTGCTGGCAACCGGACAGAGGGTCCAAGACCTCTGCCCCACACTTGTGGCAGTTCTGGAGGCCCAGGGTGAGGAGGTGGTGGTCACTCCCGAGCAGCAGCTCAGGACCCAAGGAGAGGATGCAATCTGCACTTCACAACGGCAGCTTGAGCTGATATCGGTGGATGGGACTTCAGTCCCCACCTGTATACCCCAGGGATGCTGGGCGGTCGGCCCAGATCCCCAACAGTATGATGGAGTGAGCCCAGTCACCCTGTCTTCTCTCCAGCGGCTGAAAAGACTCCAGGGAGAAGGGCCAGTCCAGGCCTCTCCCCAGCGGCGGATATGTTCTATGAGAGAGGCAGAGGTTGGCTGGGTGAGTGCTCTGTTTGAAACAATTTGTTGGGGTACTGTGTGGGTACAGGCATTAGAGGACTGGAACTATGGACTAACTTCGGAGTCAACCCGTCTGGGGTCTCCTCCTGTGTTAGTCTCCTGCCGAAAGGGGAGAAATGTGACAGACCTAGCCAGGACACAGGCTTTTTGAGAGGACTAACTACGAGCCTCCTGCCCACCGATCATGGGCCCTGGATTTTAAGGGGCACAGGGTGAAGGAGAACATTCAATGCATTATATATATATATACATATATACAGCATTGAATGTTCTCCTTCACCCTGTGCCCCTTAAAATCCAGGGCCCATGATCGGTGGGCAGGAGGCTCGTAGTTAGTCCTCTCAAAAAGCCTGTGTCCTGGCTAGGTCTGTCACATTTCTCCCCTTTCGGCAGGAGACTAACACAGGAGGAGACCCCAGACGGGTTGACTCCGAAGTTAGTCCATAGTTCCAGTCCTCTAATGCCTGTACCCACACAGTACCCCAAACAAATTGTTTCAAACAGAGCACTCACCCAGCCAACCTCTGCCTCTCTCATAGAACATATCCGCCGCTGGGGAGAGGCCTGGACTGGCCCTTCTCCCTGGAGTCTTTTCAGCCGCTGGAGAGAAGACAGGGTGACTGGGCTCACTCCATCATACTGTTGGGGATCTGGGCCGACCGCCCAGCATCCCTGGGGTATACAGGTGGGGACTGAAGTCCCATCCACCGATATCAGCTCAAGCTGCCGTTGTGAAGTGCAGATTGCATCCTCTCCTTGGGTCCTGAGCTGCTGCTCGGGAGTGACCACCACCTCCTCACCCTGGGCCTCCAGAACTGCCACAAGTGTGGGGCAGAGGTCTTGGACCCTCTGTCCGGTTGCCAGCACTTTAGCTGGGTTGGTGTCATCATTCTGGGGCGCCGTCTGCTGCTGGACAGTGTGACCGATCGCCCCAGCTTCTTGAAGCTGTAGAGACACTGTAGGTGCTAGGCAGAGGCCAGCGGTGCTCTGCCCTGTTGCCAGTGATTCAGCTGGGAGTAGCAGCTTCACTACATCAGCTTGTCGCCGGAGAGAGGGGCCAACTGCCCCGGCTTCCTGGAACTCCACAGATACTGCTGTTGGTGCTGGGCAGAGCTCAATGAAGTTTGGCCCTAATACCAGCTCTTCTGATGGAGGCTCATCAGGCTGTTTTTCCTCAGCAGAAAAGTCTATCAAATCCCCAGTCTCTGCAACTGGTGTCTGGGGATAAAGATTCACCATCTCCTGTCCATGGAACCCAGAAGATGCTATCAGTGCTGAGCAGAGGTTGGCAGAGCTCTGGCCGGTTGTCAGCACTTCAGTTTCTGGGGTGGCAATTTCCAGATTTTCCACTGCCGATTCCCTGGCATGCTGCTGGACAGGCACATTCCTCCATCCAAGATCATCCCATGCAGAAACAGGATCATCAAGGTCAGTCAGCACTTGCTGCATCCGCCATAAGACCTCCGCATCCATAGCTGTAGGGGCAGGTTGGCAAAGCACACTGTTACTCTGCCACATTGCCGACTCTTCAGCCAGACCAGAGTTGTCCACTGGTATTTCCTGATAGTCCCAGGCAAAGGGAGCCCGGCCCTGGCGCTGAGCAGAGTCTAGCAGCCGTCTGTAGGCAATTTCCAGCTCCCATTCCTGATCGGCCAGAAACTCCAAATCTTCCAGTGCCCAGTGCACTTCCGAGATGTTCAGTAGCCCTTTTCTGAAATCCATGATTTCATCCAACCGCCACTCCAAATCACTCCCAAAGTTAGAGTCCCCTGTCAGCTTCACATACAACAGTCCCAGGCCGCCGTAGCTTAAGCCTTCCGTTGGGCTGTCATCTGCTATCCAAGGGCATGCTTGGGATACATGCCACCGGAGGGCTCTGTAACTCTCATCCAGCTTCATCTCTGCCCAGATCAGCCTGCTTAATTCAGCTGTCTGCTCCTTGTGCGGTTTCTCTCCCAAAAACAGCACCCGCAATCCATACTGCGACCAGTACCTTTCCTGGATGGAGGGGAGAACTTTTCCCTGGTGACGCCGCTCACAGGCTAGCGCTTCCTTCCAGAGTTCGCAGCGAATAGAATCAAACCATCCCAGCAGGACCTGCTCTGATACTGGTCCTCTGTGCTGTAGCTGCATCTCTCGCAACCTCCTCCTGAATTCCTCTTCCATGGCGGCTGGTATCTGTACCTCTCCTCCTCTCCTGCTATCCGGACCTTGTATCCAGGTGGAGGTTTGGATGTCCCAGACTGCAGGAAGTATGATCCCACTGCTTGCCAACAATGTGACGGAACGTCCCTACACTCCTCTTGAGTGTATTTGTCATATATAACTTCCTTCCAGTCTGGATACGGGTATCAGATATTCCAACCGCTCCCAAGCACCAAACGAGGCGACACTTGCTTAGTTGCTCAAACATGGACTGAAGATTTATTACAAAGATTACATTTATATACAGTAGAAGAGGAGATCCCCCCTCCTGCTCATATTATTCTAACAATACACTTGTAACAACTTAACATAAACTAATTAGCTAATTCCTTTAAGCAGCCGATGTGACTCAGGATTTCACTACAGGCCAGACTTGTGGTCACCGAGCTAAACACAGTTGATTATAAATTAACATAATTACCACCACAAGACATCTCATCACAATAGCAGGAGACCACCAGTAACAGACGGAGCGTCTCCTGCATTGTGCAGAGGACAATGGGATCAACTAACTCAATTAACATCTAGCATCAGAGTGTATGTCCCAACAGCATGAGACACACACATTATATATATATATACATATATACAGCATTGAATGTTCTCCTTCACCCTGTGCCCCTTAAAATCCAGGGCCCATGATCGGTGGGCAGGAGGCTCGTAGTTAGTCCTCTCAAAAAGCCTGTGTCCTGGCTAGGTCTGTCACAGGTATCTATATCCTCAATTCATAACCTAATGGCATTATATAATGAATCCCTACGTCCTTGCCCACTCAACCAATTCCTTCTTTCCTCTTTATCCTTTTTCACCCTTCCCCCCAAAACTAGTAAAGAAAAAAAGAGAAAAAAAAAGGGAATACCCTCCCACCCCCCTTTCTCTTTCCCACCCTTTTCTCCCTCCTCCCGTGCCTCCCCCCCTCCCACAGGGATAGACACGACCCACTCTGGGGGGTCAAGTATCTTATCCTCCCCTTTAACTTCCCATGAGTGTCTTCCCCTCCTCTGAATATATAAATCTTGCCCAAAGTGACCATGTATCCCTATATCTTTATCTTTTTTCCGGGGCTGAAAACACTAGGTCTTCCATTGCTTCAATGTTCCTCAGTTTATTAGGCCACATTGTGGGGGGGTTAGGATTTTTCCAACATAGCGTAACACATGCTTTAGCGGCATTAACCAGATGGCACAAAACTGATTCCCTATCTTTCTGATTTGGCAATTGTGAGCAGTATAATAAAAAGAATGCGGGGTCTTTCTGTATTGAACATTCCGTGAATTTTTGTGTTATCCTCTGTACCTCCGACCAATATTCTTCAATCTTAGGACATGCCCAAAAGATGTGAAATAGAGTACCTCGTTCTTCCTGGCATCTCCAACAACTATCCGCTACCTCTGGGAAGATCTTACTTAGTACCGATGGTGTAAGATACCACCACGTCAGTAGTTTATAATTCATCTCTTGGGTACGTGTGCAGATTGATGTATTCAATGAAAGATAAATTATGTTATGGTACTCATCAGGGGTGAATGTCCTATTCAAGTCTTTTTCCCATATACTAAGACTCGGTACCCGGAAGTCTTCTGGAGGGGCTACCAGCAAGGAGTATATATTGGAAAGAATGTTTTCAAGAGGTTCTACTTTCTCACAGTATGTTTCGTACTGTGTTTGCTGTCGTCTATAATTTCCCGGCGGTCCTAATGTCCTAAAAAAGTGGTCCAACTGCAATGCTTGCCATATTCTTAACCTATATCGACCCTCCGGGTGCGTCAGCGTAGCGATCGATGGCCATCTCTCGGGTTCTAAAAAGTGGGAGGCTTGCGAAAGTCCTTTCTCCAGAACACTACCAAATAATCCCTTCTCTACTCCTGGTGGGAACCCCGGGTTTCCCAATATAGGATATAGTGGTGACCGCATAGACGAGAGTTTAGCGGTCTTGCAAACCATATATCCTATTCTAAGTGTAGGGCATATCGTGGGATGTTTCTTAAGAGAAATTGGTAGTCCTACATAGCACCACATTGCCCTCGATAGGGGGATTGGACTAAACTGTTGCTCCATGACCATCCAAAGTTTAAAATCTCTATGTCTGCACCAGTCCACAATTCTACTAAGGTGTGCCGCATGGTAATATTTAAGCGTATCCGGTACCGCTGTCCCGCCTGAGTTTTTGGGTATTGTCAAAAGACGTCTACAGAGCCTCAGTTGTTTCTTAGCCCATATAAACTTAGTAAAAAGCGTATTGATTTGCCAGAAAAAGGTTGCTGGGATTGCTATGGGAAGTGTCTGAAACAGATATAAAAATTTCGGTAGTATGCTCATCTTTATGATATTACAACGGCCAAACCAAGAATGAAGTCCCCTGTGCCATTTATCTAACAGAACCCTAACCGAACTTAACAAGGGTACAAAATTCAACATAAAAATATTAGTCAGATTTGGTGGAATGTTTGTGCCAAGATATTTCAATGCCGATGTTGTCCATTTAAATTTAAAATTAGTTTGTAAAGTATGGCGCAGAGATGGGGGTAAAGCAATTCCTATGCCCTCTGACTTAATATAATTTATCTTGAAATTTGATAGACTCCCGTATTTCTCTATTTCCTTCATAAGATTAGGTAGGGAGATCTGTGGCTTAGCCAATGAGAAAAAGAGATCTTCTGCATATACAGAGATTTTATATTCTGAGTCTCCTATTTGTATCCCTGTGATATCCAGGTTTAGCTGGATTTTATTTTAAAAAGGCTATAGTGAAAGAGCAAATAATAGGGGGGATAAAGGGCACCCCTGACGGGTACCATTGGAAATAGGGAAGATATCTGAAAACACTCCGTTAACTTTTACCATTGCTTGTGGGGCTAAGTATACACTAGTAATCCATCGTAGCATCTGATCTCCAATCCCCATATGCTTCAACACTCCAAACATAAATTCCCAATTAACCCTATCGAATGCTTTTTCAGCCTCAGTGTTTAATAACACACAGGGGATACCCGTACGATTAACATAATGTATCAAATTAAGCGCTTTTATGGTATTATCCCTCACTTCTCGGGAGGGAATAAACCCCACCTGGTCCAAATGCACCAGCTGGGGAAGCAATACTTGTAGACGGTAGGCCAGTAATTTAGTCAAAATTTTCAAATCTACATTTAATAGAGAAAATTGGCTGATAACTGCCACATTTGGTTGGGTCCTTTCCTTCTTTTGGAATGACAAATATGTGTGCCATTGATGTAGCTGGCGGGAATCTAGCAGATTGTCCTAACCCATTAAATACTTTAATCATTTGTGGTCCTAACAGTGGTAAGAAAGTCTTATAATATTGTATGCTAAATCCGTCTGGTCCCGATGCTTTTCCCGATTCAACACTACTTAGTATTTTTTGTAATTCTTTGATTGATATTGGTACCTCCAACTCCTCCCTAGTCTGTGCTGGTAGACGTGGTAGTTGTGCCGATATAAGGTACTCCTCTAAAGGGGAGGGAGTTATAGCAGATATTGGTAAATTATATAAGGAGGTATAGAAGTCCCCAAATACCTGTGCTATATCTTTTGGTTTCGTTATCAACTGTCCCCTGTTCCCTTTTATTTGAGGTATATATGTTGCTGTGCGTTGTTCCTTAAGGGATCTAGCCAGTAATTTACAGCATTTCTCTCCCGATTCATACGAGACTTTCCTCCCAGCCTGTATGGATGCCTTGGCTTTAAAGCGGAGGAGATCTGATACCTGTCTCCGAAGAGATTCTAGGATATTCTTGTATATCCAGTGTTCCTTTATGTTGTGATTCTAGGGCCTGAATGTCAATAAGAAGTTTTGTTAATTGCGCCTCCCGTGCTTTCTTAATATGGGATCCATGTTCACACTATACCTGGATTCATTCCTGATATATCATTTGTCTCGAAATAGGCCCTAAGTTCCTCTGATACATCGGCTAATACTTCAGAATTTTGTAACAGACTCTCGTTTAAGCGCCATCGCCGTTCTGAAACATAGGGTGAATTAGATAACGAAAAACGCATCTTAACCGATGCATGGTCCGACCAGGTTACGTTCCCTATAGAAATATTCAAAACTGAGTTTAACAGATAGTGGGGACCAAAAAAAGATCGATACGCGAATATGACTGATGCGGGTTAGAGAAGAACGTATAGTCTCTCTCTCCCGCATGCATCACACGCCATGCATCGTTCAACTGCTGGTCATGAAATATTTGCATCACCCGTTTCCTTACTCCCGGTGGTACTGCCGATGTGCCCGATGAGGTGTCTATTTTAGCTGCTAAAGGGAGGTTAAAAGATCAATTTCCCTTCTGTAAAATCTGTCAGCTTCCGGAAAACTTTAGTCAGAAAGCATCTTGGTAAGTATTAGGTGAGTAAATATTAGTTGTGTCACTTTGTCCCCCCCCCCCCCAATATAACCTTTAATAAAAAGGTATCGGCCTTCTGTATCGGAATAGATATCAGTGACGGACCAAGGCACTCGGCCAGCGATCAAAATCGAGACCCTTTTGAATTTGCTTCTGGATTAGAGGAGTGGTATACCCATGGAAAGAATCTATTTAGCAGGAAATTAAGTCCTCCCTTTTTAAAATGGGTCTCCTGCACAAACGCTATCTCTGTCTGAGTTCGTTTCAGATCCTTCAATAGCATCTTCCGTTTTCCCAGGGTCATTAAGTCTCTTGACGTTTAAATAAGTCAGGTGTATCGTGTCAATCCTTACCGTGGGGGGGGGGGGGCGGAAGTGGCCGGCAAGGGTAGAACCCACCCTAAACCCAATAGAAACCCACACTAACAAGAAGAAAAAAAAAAAAAAAACACAGCCCCAACAGAAAAAAAAGGAAAAAAAAAAAGGGAAAGGGGGGGGGGGGGGGACAGGGAAAAAATCCCCTCTCCTCAACGAGAATATTATTATTAGGGAGAGCACTTACTACTGGAGCTTCCGGTCCACGTGAGCACGGGCCTACATTGGGGGGTGGTTAGAGGTAGCCGGGCAGTGGGGCTCCTCACGATTTACCCTCCGGCAATAAAAACGAAAGAAAAAAAAGATATTTTATGCCAATGTAATGCCAACATACATTTAATGAACTGGGGCTTAGTGTAGGTCGCGGGCTGCTTGACAATCTATCTAATAGTTTTTTGCCATCTATTAAAAAATGTTAATTTCTTTTTGCTATGTATTTGCAGTACTGGCAGTTTTTCTCACAGCCAATATGGCGCTGTTCGGCCATTTCCTTGCATGTCAAAATGAGGCTTGGCTCTATTTAATGCGGTGAGTAAGTGTATCGCCCTATCCCCATTGAAAACGTCTGTGTATGACGAAACGTGTCTGGGAGGGCATGCAATGACATCACCGCGTCGTTTTGAAGGAGGAAGGGCTCCTAGTATGCCGGCCGGCATCTTCGTTCTATGTTTTTAAAACTTACGATGTTTGTAAGTACCACTTACTTTTTATGAATAAATGATCTTGTGTTACAGTATTACGCTATGGTCCCCTTTCTTCTCATATGCCTCACAATCAGGCCCAGGCTGGGATAAAAAAATAGGCCTGGGCATTTTGCATTGAGCAGCACATGACATGACATGTTAACTGGCCCCTTCCCCACTCTCCTCCCTGACAAATCCCCTGAGAGAGAGGAGGAGGAACCCACCAGAGGTGTGGGGGGGGTTTAGGTGGGACCAGGAAAGAGCATGGGGGGTTGGAGAGCACAGGGAAGAACCTTGAGAACATGGGGTGGGGCGAGAGCACAGGGGAGAGGCAGAGAACACAGAGAGGAAGAGGAGAGCATGGGGGAGGTGGAGAGCACAGGGAGGGCGGCGGATAGCATGGAGGGAGGTGGAGAGCACAGGGGGGCTGGCGGAGAGCATGGGGGGTGGTGAAGAGCACGGGGTTGGCAGAGAGCATGGGGGGGAGGTGGAGAGCACAGGGAGTGCAGCGGAGAGAATGGGGGGAGGTGGAGAGCATGGGGGATGTGGAGAGCACAGGGGGAAAGCGGAGAGCGTGGGGATGATGTGGAGCACACAGGGGGGCAGCGGAGAGCATGGGGGTGGCAGAGAGCATGGGGGTGGCAGAGAGCATGGGGGGAGGTGGAGAGCATGGGGGAGGTGTAGGACATGGGGGGAGGTGGAGAGCATGGGGGGAGGTGGAGAGCATGGGGGGAGGTGGAGAGCATGGGGGGAGGTGTAGGACATGGGGGGAGGTGGAGAGCATGGGGGGAGGTGGAGAGCATGGGGGGAGGTGGAGAGCATGGGGGGTGGCGGAGAGCATGCGGGGGGCAGCGGAGAGCATGGGGGCAACAGAGCGCATGGGGGGAAGCAGAGAGCGTGGGGGTGATGTGGAGAGCACAAGGGGGCAACGGAGAGCATGGGGGTGATGATGTGAAGAGCACGGGGGGAGTTGGAGAGTATGCAGGGTGGTTGAGAGCATGGGGGGTGAAGAGTATGGGGGGTGGCAGAGAGTATGGGGGGTGGCAGAGAGCATGGGCGGGAGGTGGAGAGTAGGGGGGAGGTGGAGAGTATGGGGGGAGGTGAAGAGTATGGGGGGATGGCAGAGAGCATGGGGGGAGGTGGAGAGCATGGGGGGCAACGGAGAGCATGGGGGATGTGGAGAGCACAGTGAGGTTTGTGGAGAGTGATATTGAGGTTCAATATCAGTGTTTGTTCAGGTCCATTTTTGATCACCAACCTTCAGGAGGGATGTCCTTGTGAGTCCAGAGAAGGGCAATGAAGCCAATAAGTGGGCTAGAGGACCTGAGTTAAGTGGAAAAACAACAAAAATTTAAGATATTCTAAAGTCTTAAATTTCGGAAAATAATTCTTTACTGTTAGAGCGGTAGGCATATGGAACCCCCTTTCATAACTGGTGGTATCAGTGGGAAGTGTAGATAAAGCTTCTTAGTAAGCATAATGCACAGGGATATTGAAAAAGGTTGTGACATACACACACACACACACTCAAGTTGAACTGAATGGACTTGTTGTCAACTTTACCAACTATGACATTTCTAAAAGTAAAATTATCACTGCCATTTTTTTTATACTGTGACAGAAGGAAACCTTGAGAATCATTGAGACACTTCAGCTGCAGTACTGCGTTTGTCCAGCAGAGGGCGCTCCTTACATAGAACAGTCATTGCCTTTTGTGATAAGGCAGCTTTTTTTTCTCTTTTTACCTGGATGTGCTGGTTCTCAGCCAAGCTTACACTGCCATGCTTACTGACTAGCCTTTTGATAGCACTTTAACCACTTCAATACCAGGCGCTTTCGCCCCTTCCTGCACAGGACCATTTGCAGCTTTCAGCGCAATTGCGCGGTCATGCAACACTGTACCCAAACTAAATTTTTATCATTTTCTTCCCACAAATAGAGCTTTCTTTTTTTTCAAGTGTATACCAAGTGACAAGTACCTCTTTAATTGACGCTGTGGGGACAAGGGCTGTCTCTGTCAGTAAATCTTCTAGTCAGAGGTGATGAAGGTTGGAAAACCTTGGTCCCTTTTCATCTCCTCTCCCTCCTCCGCCGGCATGTTATCCTGCTGGACGTCATATGATGCCCATTCAGGATAACAGAACCACCGCCCAGCCTATAGCAGATTGACAGCCGGGCGGTGGTTCTGTTATCCTGACTGGGCATCATATGACATCTAGTAGGATAACATCCCGGCGCATGACCACAGGAAGTGGTTAACCACTTCAGCCCCGGACCAATTGGCAGCCAAAGGACCAGGCCCCTTTTTGCGATTCGGCACTGCGTCGCTTTAACTGACAATTGCGCGGTCGTGCGATGTGGCTCCCAAACAAAATTGGCGTCCTTTTTTTCCCACAAATAGAGCTTTCTTTGGGTGGTATTTGATCGCCCCTGCGGTTTTTATTTTTTGCGCTATAAACAAAAATAGAGCGACAATTTTGAAAAAAAATGCAATATATTTTTTACTTTTTGCTATAATAAATATCCCCAAAAAATATATAAAAAAACATTTTTTTTCCTCAGTTTAGGCAGATACGTATTCTTCTACATATTTTTGGTAAAAAAAATCTCAATAAGCGATTATTGATTAGTTTGCGCAAAAGTTATAGCGTTTACAAAATAGGGGATAGTTTTATAGCATTTTTATTAATATTTTTTTTTTATTAGTAATGGCGGCGATCAGCGATTTTTATTGTGACTGCGACATTATGGCTGACACATCGGACATTTTTGACACATTTTTGGGACATTTGTCATTTATACAGAAATCAGTGCTATTTAAATAGCACTGATTCCTATGTAAATGACAGTTGTAGTGAAGGGGTTAACCACTAGGGGGCGGGGAGGAGTCAGTGTGACGTGTTGTGTTTTTTTTTACAGTAGGGGGGCGTGGCTGTACGTCTGACGTCATTGATCGGCATTCCCGATGACAGGGAACCGCCGATCACTGACAGTCAGTGTAGGAAGCGCGGGGAGAGGTTTGTTTACATAGACCTCTCCCCGTTCTTCAGCTCCGTAACCGCTGGTCCCGCGGCCGTGGTCACGGAGCTCCCGACCGGGTCGCGAGCGCGCCGCTGGCGGCGCGCGCGCCCCCCGGGCAGGCAAATTAAAGGGGACGTACCCGTACGTGCTTTTGCCTGCCCGTGCCATTCTGTAGACGTATATCTACATGAGGCGGTCGGGAAGCGGTTAAAGTGGTTGCAAACCTCAACCATGAAAAATGAACAAAGCATATCCCACTATAGTGTGTACTACCTAAATCCAAAGCAGAGAGTGTGAATTCCCTCTGATCTCTCCTCTCTCTATGTTTGGAAGAAAGTCACCCATGTGATTTTGGCAGGTTAAGTGACATTTTTTTCTATTTAATAGTGCTCCCCTGGCTTCAGAGTGTGAAGGTGTTGAAATTCTTTCTTTCTTTCTTTCTTTCTTTCTTTCTTTCTTTCTTTCTTTCTTTCTTTCTTTCTTTCTTTCGTCTTTGCCTTTCACCTTAACCAGATCATCGTCCTATCATCTTTGTGACTTGCCCCAGTTCACCAGAAGAGGACCTCACTCCACAGTCTGAATGTAGTTTGTGCTGTAAGGGTCCATCTCTCAGTTACAGCCTCTTTCAGAGAAAAAAAAAATTCCCTGTTTGTCCCCTGAAACCGGGGACATCTGGTCACCCTACTCTAGTAGCAGTTGTGCATGTTCTAATATTTTTTTTCTTAATAAAGTGTAGTTCTCCCTTATGCCGCGTACACGCGGTCGGAATTCTCGTCGGAAAAAGCTCTGATGGTTTTCCCGTCGGAATTTCAGACGGAATTTCGCTCAAACTGTCTTGCCTACACACGGTCACACCTAATTCCGACGGTCAATAACACCACGCCTTAAACGTTCGACTGCACTATAAAAGGGAAGTTTAATGCTTCTGAGCATGCGTCAAATTGTTTCCGAGCATGCGTCGGAATTTTGCGTGCATACACACGATCAGAAAATCCGATAGAAAGGTTTTCCGTCGGAAAAATTAAGAACAGGTTCTCAATCCAAAGTCCGTTGGAAATTCCGACAGAAAAAGACCGATGGGCATACACACGGTCGGAAAATCAGATGAAAAGCTCCCATCGGACTGTTTCCATCGGAAATTCCGACCATGTGTACGCGGCATTAGACTTGCGCAGTGTACACGTTTAGAAGGGATTTGTTTCCTTTACTGTGACAGGTCCTTGTGCAGCCATGGACTCTAATCCCTCTATAAATGGATGGATTGAACCGGCAACACTGTAGTGTGTATAACAGTTTATTGGTGACTGGTTACAAAAGAGTGACAATAAAACAAAAAAGCTGATGCCTCTAAGGCTCTCGCCAAAACGGCTCCATCCATCCATTTGTCGTGTTCTGCTGTGTATGAACACACTGAGCCCATGCACCTGTGTGTGGATCTTGCAATCAGATTGAGTGTTCCTTGTGTTCACTGCTCCTGTCAGACTTCATCTAATCCCTCTATGCTGGGACTGCTGAATGCTGGTCATAGGTGGAAGGGGGCAGTGTCTTCCTTACTGGTACCTTTACCTGGATTGTCAGTCCTTCTGCAGGCCTCTGTAAACTGTACACTCATTACTTTCTTGCATTTATTACTGCCATTTTTTTGCCAAGAAGGTAAGGGGCATTTTGTCAGGATTTGAGGTCAGGTACATTGTGGACCCCTGTTCGGTTCGCACCAGAACTTTCGAACACCGCGCAAAAGTTCGGACCCGAATAACGAACCCCATTAAAGTCAATGGGACCCGAACGTCAAAAATCAAAAGTGCCCATTTTGAAGGCTTATATGCAAGTAATTGGGCATACAATGGTTATAGGGGTCGGGTCCTGCCCTGGGGGACATGGCTCAATAAAAAAAAAGTTTGTGAAAAACGTCATTTTTAAATGAGCAGTGATTTTTTGGTTTTTTAAGTGAAAGCCTAAAAATGAAAAATTCCTTCCACTATAGTGCCAGGGGGGTCCCCTTAGTCTAACTGCAAAGTGGCAGATCTGTACCATGTCTAGAATCTGCTGCAGCAATAATTGCATTTATAAAGCCGAAAAAATTAAATTTTTCCTGCAAGCTGCCTTTATTTTGCTCAGCAACAGCTGGGGAGCCACTGTGTATGATGAGGCCACAACGTAGTGCACTGGGAACAAGATTAGAGATTTTTTGGATACATTCTAGTGTCACTTTGACTTTGGAAAGAAGTAACGGGTGCTGAAAAATTGGTCTTTGGGTGTCGGTGGCGCCTTCCCACCGTAACCCTATAGAGGTAATCTTGATGAATGCAAGAATTTGTCTTGATGCAAAAAATTGCAATGATATGCACCTGTCAAACAAGTGCAGAAAAATTAGTCTTTGGGTGTCGGGGTGCCTTCCCACCGTAACCCTATAGAGATGTTCTTGATGAAGGCAAAAAAATTGCAATGATATGCATATGGTTGATGTTTTTGCCACGTTTGATGTGCCTGAGACACAGTTTGCAGATAGCGATCAGTGCAGGTGTGCTGAAAAAGGCCCAGACAGCTGAGCTTTGGGGAGTGTGCTGGGAGATAACAGCTGCAGAATGTGATGGAATAGGGTGGCTGCTCGTTACTCTTTCTTGATATCGGCCTCCTTGGGGTTGTGCCGCCTCACCTTCAGTTTCCTCCTCTGCTCTATCTGGCACCCAAGTTGCATCAGTGACCTCATCATCATCATCTCCATCTCCTCCATCTTCATCATTACCACTGGAGACAACTTGGCAATACGCTGCAGCTTGGGGAACTTGAATGCCAATTTGTCTACCAGTGCTCCTCCCTCTTTCTAGGCTCATGTTCCTGTCATCCTCAACCTCAGAACCAACATCTGAATCCAGTAATGGCTGGGCATCATCAAGGAGCAAGTGGCTGACGCTGTGGTCAAATAACTCAGCTGACTCCTCAATGGCTGATGTTGGGGCTATGGCAGGAATAGATGTGGACAAGGAGGCAGGTTTATCCACTCTGGCAACTGCAGGGGACTGCACACTTGTCTCTGCTTGTGTGACAGAGGATGAGGAGGATGAGGAAGGTTTAGCATGCCAGTCCACCACCTCCTCTGCATGCTGTGGCTGGATAGCACGGGCAAACTCACTAAACAGAGGAAATGATGCCCTGCCTGAGGACTGACCACCACGTCCACCTTTGCCTGTGGACACATTTGTTGCTGGCCCCCTTACAGTGCCAAGGGAACGTCTGCCTCTCCTTGTTGTCCTCCCAGACATTATTGGGAGGGAGGGGGCGGTGCTTATAAGCAAATGTAAAGAAGAAGTTGAAATCTGTACGTAGATGCACTTTAATCAATGTAAAGAGGTGTTTGGTGCACTTTAATTTGAGTACTCACACTACACAGACACACTCCACGGATACACTATAATATACTGCAATATAATGCGCCAAACATACAGTGACGCACAGAACTATATGGCGTTAAACTGGCAGTAACGCATGCAAAACTATATGGCGTTAAACTGGCAGTAACGATAACGCACTAATGCTGGCTGGATAGCACGGGCAAACGCACTAAACAGAGGAAATGATGGCCTGAAACTGACCACCACGCACACACACAAAACATATATGGCGTTAAACTGGCAGTAACGCACAGAACTATATGGCGTTAAAATGGCAGTAACGCGCACAGAACTATATGGCGTTAAACTGGCAGTAACGCACACAGAAGTAAATGGAGTTAAACTGGCAGTAACCCACAAAACTATATGGCGTTAAACTGGCAGTAACGCACACAGAACTATATGGCGTTAAACTGGCAGTAACGCACACAGAACTATATGGCGTTAAACTGGCAGTATCGCACACAAAACGATATGGAGTTAAACTGGCAGTAACGCACGCAATACGATATGGCGTTTAACTGGCAGTAACGCAATCAAATAGACGATGTTCAACCGTCTCTACACTGAAGCTATCTGAACTGTCCCTACTCTAGCTATACACTAATGTAAAGATTACTGACACAGTCTCACTACACTACACTGAAACTATCTGAGCTGTCCCTACTCAACAGAAGTGTGTACATTTTGTTGGCTCTCTGTGAAAGAGCACTAGGAATATTT
The DNA here is from genome assembly GCA_028564925.1 of Lithobates sylvaticus. NCBI lineage: Eukaryota > Metazoa > Chordata > Amphibia > Anura > Ranidae > Lithobates > Lithobates sylvaticus. The sequence continues at coordinate 83,769,045 of CM053036.1, read as the reverse complement.
GTAGTGGGATGACATCTCTTCCACCGTGGCTGTTCTGGCTCATTGTGGTGTGCAGCTAGCTTTCTCATATAGTTCATTTTTTTCCATAAGGTTTTGGTTGGCTAAGTGCTAAGATTGAAACTTGCCAGAATCCCAACCCTTGTTCTTTTGGCTAGTTAGTTCCCAAACAAAATGCTGTCATGGAGTCTGTCAGGAAAATGGAAATTTGTATCTAATACTTACCCTAATTTTTCTTTCCTGATAGACTCCATGGCAGCATGAATGTTGTGTTATGAGTAGACTAGTTACAGAACATGGCCTCTGGCTGAAAATG
>CM053036.1:83740165-83768261 GCA_028564925.1 Lithobates sylvaticus | reverse complement strand
CCTTGATTATCTCCTGTGTTTGACCCCCTGGCTTGCCTACGGACTACCTTGATATCTCCTGTGGTTGACCCTCTGGCTTGTCCACCTGACCTCTACCAGATTCCCCAGTGTCAGCACCCCAGCCGGGTGTTTGGTCCTTGCCTCCCTACCCTGCCATCTGCCGGCCACCCGGGCCAGGTCTCCATCACCTCCAGGTGCCCCGCCAGTTCCTGCTTACATATCGGAGGTGGCCTGTGCCTCCTGGTGCCATTCGCTCCCTGTTCCATCTCCAGGGGCTTCCTGCGCCGGGTCGCAAGGGTGAACCGCTCTCGGCATCTCGGCCTCGGTAAGTACAGCTCTGACAGTACAGACCAGCCATGTCCGAGGCCGACAGAGCGTGTTCTCCCCTTGAGATCCTGTGCCAGCAGATGGCAGCACTTACTGAGGCTGTCCAAAAGCTGCAAGTGGGGTACACCCAAATAGACAGCCGCTTGCAACAACTGACCGGGCCGTCTCTCCCCACAGCGGGTAACCTTGCCGCACCCAGTGGGCTACCCCCATCTGCAGCACCTACGAACCCCACAGTAGTCATGGCCACTCCGGAACCCAGGGTCCCTATACCGGAACGGTTCACTGGTGATCGCAAAAAATTCAGAGCATTCAAGAACGCCTGTTCCCTGTACCTAGCCCTCCAACCCAGAACCTTCTCTTCCGAAGTGGTGAAAGTGGGGTTCATTATTTCTCTGCTGGCTGAAGAAACCCAGGCCTGGGCCCATAGCCTAATGGAGCAAAGGAGCCCTATACTGAACGCTGTGGACACCTTCTTTGAAAGCATGGGCCAGCTCTACGATGACCCTCAAAAGGGGGCCACAGCTGAGACCACCCTACATAACCTTTCTCAAGGCCGGAGGCCGGTTGAGGACTATACAGCGGAATTCCGAAAATGGTCAGCCGACACCGGCTGGAACGAGCCAGCCCTCAAGTACCAATTCCGCCAAGGACTATCTGACACCCTTAAGGACGAGCTTGCCCGGATTGACGTCCCGGACGCCTTAGAGGATCTCATACAAGCCGTCACCAAAATTGACCGGCGCTTACGGGAACGTCGCGCTGAACGCTTTCAGTCCCTTTCGCCCCAGTTGGATGCCACCCAAACCAGGTCCTGGTCCTGCCCAATCCTCTTTCCACGCTCCACCTGGGAACACCTCCGGAGTCGAGCCCATGCAGCTAGGTCTTGTCCGCGCTCCTCTGACCCCAGAAGAGCGTTTACGTAGGCGACAAGGCAACTTGTGCCTTTACTGCGGAAGCTCCGATCACTTCCTCCGGTCCTGCCCCATTAGACCCAGTAAGTTCTCACATATCCCTAATTTCAGCCTCCAAGTCTCCGGATTCTCTCAAACTTACATTGTCCTTTTTTATCTCCCTACAGTTGACGGAAAGGGCGGTCCGCCTCCCGGCCATAATTGATTCTGGGGCCTGCAGCTGCTTCTTGGATTCTGCCCTTGCCGCCAGGCTTCAGCTTCCCCTTGTCCCCAAGAAGCAATGCCTACAGGTTCACCTAGCCGATGGTTCCCTGCCCCGTTCCGGCTTAATTACTCACGAGTCTGGCCTCATCTCGGTTACTACCGATTCGGGTCATCAAGAGCTCCTTTGTCTGGATGTTATCCCTTCTCCCATGTTCCCCATTATCTTGGGGCTCCCCTGGCTACAAACGCATGAACCCCTCATTAACTGGCGGACGAAGGAGGTCTCCTTCCCCTCTCACTACTGCACCCAGAACTGCCTTGCTCTCCGCCCTGCTACTTGTTCAGCTCTAGTACCAGTGCCCGAGCACCTAGAACACGTCCCACCAGTCTACCTCGAGTTCAAGGACGTCTTTGACAAACAGCAGGCCGACTGCCTACCACCTCACCGGCCCTACGATTGCCCCATAGACCTCTTACCCGGGGCCGCGGTTCCTTTCGGCCGTATCTTTCCCCTATCTGAAACCGAGTTGAAGACTCTTAAGGCCTACATCGACGAAAACGTAGCCAAGGGATTCATCCGTCCCTCCTCTTCACCGGCTGGTGCTGGTATTTTCTTTGTCGAAAAAAAAGATGGCTCACTGAGGCCCTGTATCGATTACCGGGAGATTAACAAGATCACCATTAAAAATCGGTACCCGCTTCCTCTCATTCCTGAATTGTTCCAACGCTTCCGGTCAGCACGGGTCTTCTCCAAACTTGACCTCCGTGGGGCTTACAACCTTATAAGGATCAGAGCGGGTGATGAGTGGAAGACTGCTTTTAGATCGAGATTCGGGCACTACGAGTACCTAGTTATGCCATTTGGACTTTGCAATGCCCCGGCCACGTTCCAGCATCTGGTCAACGATATATTCCGTAGGTACCTAGATGACTTCTTAGTGGTCTATCTCGATGACATTCTCATCTTCTCCGCCACTCCCGAGCTCCACCAGACACACGTCAGACTGGTCCTCACCATCCTTAGGCAACACAAGCTCTACCTCAAAGCAGAAAAGTGTGAGTTTGAGAAGACCACCGTACAATTCTTGGGATTTATCATTTCCACCCACGGAGTCGCAATGGACCCACAAAAAGTTCAAGCCATTCAGGACTGGCCGGTCCCCAAGGACAAGAAGGGAGTCCAGAGGTTCATTGGGTTTGCCAACTTTTACAGACGCTTCATCATTGGTTTCTCCTCCATTGTAGCTCCAATCACTCAGTTAACCCACCAACATAATCAGTTCCATTGGTCCCCTGAGGCCCAGGCGGCCTTTACCCAGTTAAAGACCCTGTTCTCATCTGCCCCAATCCACGGCATCCGGATCCCGGACTACCCTTCGTGCTGGAGGTAGATGCCTCTGAGACAGCTCTCGGGGCTATCCTCTCTCAGCGGCAGGGCGCCAAGGCCCTCCTTCACCCAGTAGCCTTTGCTTCTCGGAAATTGAGCCCTCCAGAGAGGAACTATGATGTGGGAGACAGGGAGCTGCTGGCTATTAAATTTGCCCTTGAAGAATGGCGGTACCTCTTAGAAGGGGCATCTCACCCTGTCATGGTCTGGACCGACCATAGGAACCTGGAATATTTGAGAACAGCCAAACGCCTTCGGCCCAGGCAGGCCAGGTGGGCCCTCTTCTTCTCAAGGTTTAACTTCCTTATTGCATACCGACCGGGTTCCAAGAATGGGAAGGCAGATGCGCTCTCCCGCATGTTTTTGGACACCCCACGGGAAACGGAACCTAGCACCATTTTATCCCCCCAGAACTTTTGCCTAATCACAGAAGTGGATCTCGTAACTGCCATCAAGTCAGCTACCAGGCGCCGTCCGGTGCCCACCGACCTCTCCCTGGTTGAACATAACGACCTACTTTGGTCCAAGGAAAAAATTTTTGTCCCTCAAGAGACAAGGTCATTGGTTCTCAAAACCTTCCACGACCACAAACTGGCAGGCCACTTCGGGTCCACGAAGACTACTGAACTCGTCTCCCGTTCGTTCTGGTGGCCAGGTTGGAGACGAGATTGCAAGGACTATGTTGCCTCCTGTATTACGTGCCAGCGCAGTAAGGGCCCAAAGGCCAAGTCTTGGGGGCTGTTAAGACCACTACCTATCCCTGAACGTCCATGGGCAGAGATCTCCATGGATTTCATTGTAGAGTTACCCCCTTCAAAGGAATTCACCACCATCTTTGTTGTCATCGACCGGCTCTCTAAGATGGCCCACTTCATACCTTTGGTAGGTACTCCTTCTGCTTCCACCACGGCTGATGTGTTTTTTAAGGAAATTGTAAGGCTGCACGGGGTACCTAAAAGCATCACCTCAGACAGAGGCACGCAGTTCACGTCAAGATTCTGGAAAGAATTGTGCAAATCCTTGGAAATTAAGGTCTGCCTCTCTTCCGCGTATCACCCCCAAAGCAACGGGCAGACAGAGAGGACCAACCAGACCTTAGAACAATACCTCCGATGCTTCTGCTCTGACTCTCAAAGCGACTGGTCAACCTTGCTGCCATACGCCGAGTTTGCGTACAACAACTCCATCCACTCCGCCACCCAACAGACACCTTTCTGGGCAAACTTCGGCTTCCATCCCTCATTTCTCCCTGCATCACCCCCGGAAACCTCAGTCCCGGCAGCCCAGGACCGGGTGAATTCTCTACAAAGCAACTTTCAAAAACTTCAGGAACTAATGCAAAAGGCCCAGGAGGGGTACAGTAAATACTACAACAAGGGGAGGAAGGTGAATCCGGTTTTCGAGGTCGGCGAGAAGGTTTGGCTGTCTTCCTCCAATTTGAAGTTACCTGTTCCTTCCCACAAATTGGGGCCGAAGTTCATCGGCCCATTCAAGATAAAGAGGGTACGTGAACCCTGTGGCCTTTGAACTCGAGCTTCCCCAGAGCTATAGGATTCATCCGGTCTTCCACGTCTCCCTACTGAAACCCGTTACTCCCAGTCCTTTCCCTGGCAGGGAAGTACCACCGCCACCACCTATCCTAGTTGAGGGCGAAAGGGAGTTTGAGGTGGAGGAAATCTTGAACTGCAGGAAAATGGGCAGACAGCTTCAGTACTTAATTAGGTGGAAGGGTTACCCCCCCGAGGACAATTCGTGGGAACCTTCTAGGAACCTGCACGCCCCACGCTTAATTCGGGCCTTTCACCAAGCTCACCCAGAACTGATGGCCAGCTTGGGTGTCCAGAGGCCACCCCTCGGGGGGGGGGGGGGCACTATCAGGAGAGCGGCGTCGGACGGACGGCCCGCTCTCTGGTGCGCATGCGCGGGGGCTCGGCGCTCCGGCGCATGCGCACTCGCGGCTCGGCGGTCCGGCGCATGCGCACTAGCGCCCACCTGGCGGCGGTGACGCGCAATTAGCGTCACTCGGGCGCCTATTTAAAGCGCCCTGACGCACAGGCACCTTGCTGGTCTGTCTCTCCAGCTAAGTGCCTGTGCGTCCTGTGTTACTGTGTTACTGAAGATCCCTGACTTGAACTTACTGTTGCCAACCCGGATTGCCTGACTTCTCCTGCTTATCTCCTGTGTTTGACCCCCTGGCTTGCCTACGGACTTCCTGCTTATCTCCTGTGTTTGACCCCCTGGCTTGCCTACGGACTTCCTGCTTATCTCCTGTGTTGACCCCCTGGCTTGCCTACGGACTTCCTGCTTATCTCCTGTGTTTGACCCCCTGGCTTGCCTTACGGACTTCCTTGATATCTCCTGTGTTTGACCCCCTGGCTTGCTTTACGGACTTCCTTGATATCTCCTGTGCTTGACCCCCTGGCTTGCCTACGGACTTCCTTGATATCTCCTGTGGTTGACCCTCTGGCTTGTCCACCTGACCTCTACCAGATTCCCCAGTGTCAGCACCCCAGCCGGGCGTTTGGTCCTTGCCTCCCTACCCTGCCATCTGCCGGCCACCCGGGCCAGGTCTCCATCACCTCCAGGTGCCCCGCCAGTTCCTGCTTACATATCGGAGGTGGCCTGTGCCTCCTGGTGCCGTTCGCTCCCTGTTCCATCTCCAGGGGCTTCCTGCGCCGGGTCGCAAGGGTGAACCGCTCTCGGCATCTCGGCCTCGGTAAGTACAGCTCTGACAGTAATGTACAGAAAAATAAGGAGATCGCCCAGGGGACTTTAGATAAGGGGAAAATGGCTAGCCAATAAAAACATACCAAGAATAAATTCAATCTCATTTTATTACAAGCCGTCATGCGTTGTGAACAGTAAAAGCCAAGCCGATGTGGTATTGCATACAATATGAGAAATGACATTCCACGTACAATTGTAAAAATTATAAAAAGAAATACAAATACAGGTATCAATAATACCCTACGCGTTTCGTGAGAAAAGGCTCACTTCTTTAAGGGGCTGGATGCATGTATGATCTATCTGCAATAAAAATCAAAAAATAAAATATGTACAATGGTGGTCTTGTGGTAAATGGTCAGAGGGGTATCAAATATACAACCTCATACTCACCAATAGGCTTAGGCCAAGTCACCAAATGTCAGATTCCCAGACAGTGACAGCAACAAAGATCCAGCTCAGGAGCTTACCACAATACCACCATTGCACATATTTTCTTTTTTTATTGTATATTATACATGCATCCACCCCGAAGAAGTGAGCCTTGTGTTGTGAAACAAGTAGGGTATTATTAATGCCTGTATTTGCATTTCTTTTTATCATTTTATAATTGTAAGTGGAATGTCATTTTTCATATCGTATGCAATACCACATTAGCTTGGCTTTTACTGTTCACAACGCATGACAGTTTGTAATAAAATGATATTGAATTTATTCTTTGTATGTTTATTGGCTAATCCTACTCACCTCATCTAAAGTCCCCTGGGTGATCTCCTTGTTTCAAAATATTCAAAATATCTTGATTTACTGTGGAGTCTCTTTCCCCTGGACTACAGTTCCCACAGTGCAGTGTTGCCAGACTCAGCCTATTGAACTCTTCCCGCTGAGAAGCTCCATCATCTTGCTGATATAACTGTTCATCAGTTTAGCACCACAGGGAAGCAGTTACATAGAGCAGCTGTAGCCAGTGTTTCTCTCACTCTCCATTCATATGCAAGCTACACCCCATCTTTTTGAACCCCCTCCCCCCCACTACCACCACCTTTACTTGTTATGGTCTTGCCTTGTCTTCAACTCATATAATCACCTGCCCAGCAGATCCAGCCTTGTCCTGCTTCAATCCGCTGTTCAGGTATCACAGCCAGGGATATGTGATGGGGAAGATTCAGGGGCTGCAGGAGAATGGCAACAGAGGGAGTGGGGATGGATAAAATAAAAAATGAAAAAATCAGGGCTTATATTGCAGAAACACATGGGAACTGCGTCCCTGTACTTTTTCCACAACAGGAACGTTGTTCCCGTTAGCCGCCGGGCCGCAGCTCCATGTGGGGAAAGCAGCTGCAGTAGCTGGGCTGCTCCTTCAGCCTGCGCCACTCACCCGGCTGCCTATTCGGTTCAGCAGTCGGGGCAAGGGGGCGGAAACTACCCAGCTGCCCCATGACTGTGAAGGGGGAAGGAGCTTCAATGGATCCTCTGAATGCCTGCAAGAGGGAGAGGAGAAGAAGCGGGCATTCAGAGTCTGCAGGAGGAGTATGCAAAGATCAATTCCTCTATATGCCACTGCCCCCGCCACTCCTCCTATCCAGCTTATTTTTCTGCCCCTTTGCCCACCCCCCAGCGCTCTCCAGTTCCCCCTCAGTGCTCTCCATCTCTCCACCCCCGCGCTCTCTGATTCCTGGTGCTCTCCAGACCCCCCAATGCTTTCCAGCTCCCCCTGCTGGGCAGGGATAAGAATACATTGCGGAGAGGGCTGGATGATGCTGGGCGGGGATGAAAATACATTGTGGAGAGGGATGCGTATAATTCTGTTCCCACACTTTTTTTTCCCAGGACCCCTGCAAAAAATCCTATGGTTTATATATTGTAGAGGGGGGAAGGAGTGCAGGGACTTAGTCGCTCAGGGGAGTGAAGGTCTGCTTTAACATTCTAAAGGGCCATGCTTCTGTGAATCTATAAGTTAAAGCATTATTAACAAACCCAGAACCAAAAATGTTATATATTGCAGCTTACCAATCATTAGATAAGGTGGCTGCATCAGTAGGCTTTTGCTCTCTGTTGTAACCTGGTGATCTGGCCAGTAACGCACCTCCTGTATTAGAGTGCCCCCACCCTGGATGAAAGAGCATGGACAGCAACATTATCTGTCTGGGGGGAGGGGAGTGTTAGCTGTACTAGCAGATTTAAATACACTAACAAATTGAAGCCAAACTCCAGCTAAAATGTTATAAGCAGTTACAGCGAACAGTTTTCTCCCCTTTGGGATAAAGGTTTTACATAAATAAAACTGATCAGTGTAAGCAGCCCTGCCAGTGTTAAATGGTTTGTCTCATCCCTGTAGGAGAGAGCTGGTTCTTTTGAAAAACAACAAACTTACTTGCCAGATTACCAGATGAAAATGGCAGAAAGAAAATCTAAAAAAGAAAAACGATTGCTGCCATCCCATCTAAGAATTAGTAAGCTACAATATAAAAAATTTTTGCTTTTGGGTTCAGTACCACTGTAAACTCTAGTTCTCTATGGGGTGTTACATGTGCACACTGTTCAGTTTTAATAATTGTAAAAAACATATATATATATATAATATATATATATATATATATATATATATATATATTATATATTTTTTATATTATTTATTTTTTTATATATATATGAATTTTCATTGTTGCAAAGCTAAATGTGACATATTGCATAAGAGAATGAACATCTTGTTGCTTGCCAGTAAAATTCAAAAATGAACTGGGCTATCTTATTACCAAGTACAGCATGCTTTGCAAACTGGGAGTCATGGATGCACCCTCTAAATAAATGTTTATTTGTAAAAGATTAGAAATGATTAAAAAGTATAGACCCTAAGACCTAATGGAAACACGGAAACACGTTCCTTTCTCTGCTTATTGGAATCTCTCGTACTTCCCCTTCTTCTCCTCTCTCTACCCCTACCATTACTCTTTTGTATCTTTCTTCTCAACAGCTTGATTTGCTGATGCATAGATCATACACCCACGATCTGAAGGTCCCGCCTGGAGGCAGTACGGATGGATCAGAAATTTTTGATTACTCTCATCTAACACTAGACCTAGCTAATTGTATTGTTTTGGCTGGATGGCTTATTGAGGTTGAGTGCTCTGTCTTCAGCTCTCTTATTGTTTGCCTGATATTACTCTCTTTGTACTTTTTGTCATGAAAAATAAAAATATTGGAAACAAGAAAAAGTATAGACACATTCAATGAAAGAAGAAAAAAATTAACTGTTTGCTTTGCAGGGAGGTGCTCTTTTTAGTTTTTGAAACCAGTGACAGAGTTACTTTAAGATGTGTTGCCAATGGATCAACTATCTTGTCCTCTTGTCTTTTCTCTGTTGTGGAGAGATGAGCACAGCTACATACACTATATTACCAAAAATATTGGGACACCTGTCTTTACATGCACATGAACATTAATGACATCCCAGTCTTAGTCTGAAGGGTTCACCCTTTGCAGCTATAACAGCTTCAACTCTTCTGGGAAGGCTGTCCACAAGACTTAAGCCCCATACACACGGTCGGACAATCCGCGGACCAGGTCCGTCGGACCATGTCCGTCATACTTTGTCTGATGTTGGTTTTGCGTACACACGGTCAGACAAAGTTGTTGTAAAATCCGATCATTCTGAACGCGGTGACGATTGTTGCCTACGACGGGACTACGTAGAGGCTAGTAGCCAATAGCTTTGGTCTTGTAATGTGATCTGAGCATGCGTAGCACTTTGTCCGGTCGGACAACCGTACACACGATCGGATTTGGTGTGATCGGACCGTGTTGTCGGCAAATCTTTCCAGCAGGAGATAAGACTTTGTCCGTCGGACAATCCGACGTACACTGTCCGATGGTGCATACACACGGTCTGATTTTTCAACAACATTGTCCGATCGGACAGAATCCATGAAAAAGGCCGACCGTGTGTATGGGGCTTTAGTGTGTCTATGGGAATGTCTGACCATTCTTCCAGAAGCGCATTTGTGAGGTCAGGCACTGATTTTGACGAGAAGGCCTGGCTCACAGTCTCTGCTCTAATTCATCCCAAAGGCATTCTTTCGGGTTGAGGTCAGGACTCTGCAGGCCAATCAAGTTCCTCCACCCCAAACTCGCTCATCCATGTCTTTATGGAACTTGCTTTGTGCACTGGTCCAAATCATTTGATGGAGGGGGGATTATGGTGTGGGGTTGTATTTCAGGGGTTGGGCTTAACCCTTTAGTTCCAGTGAAGGGAACTCTTAAAGAGTATGTAAACCCTGATTGGTTTACTTCCTCTTTGTTTCCCATGCAGGTTAAGGAGATATTTCTTGGACCTTCAGGTAAGCCTTAATCTATGCTTACCTGTAGGTCAAAGTAAGGGTTTACAACCACTTTAAGGCATCAACTTACCAAGACATTTGGGATGATTTCATACTCCTAACTTTGTGGGAACAGTTTGGGGATGACCCCTTGCTGTTCCAATATGACTGTGCACCAGTGCACAAACAAGGTCCATAAAGACATGGATGAGCGAGTTTGGGGGAGAGGAACTTGACTGGCCTGTACCTGGGTTGAGTCCTGACCTCAGCTCAATAGAACACCTTTGGGTTGAATTGGAGCGGAGACTGTGAGCCAGGCCTTCTCATCCACCAGTGCCTGATCTCACAAATGTGCTTCTGGAAGAATGGTCAAACATTCCCAAAGACACACTCCTAAACCTTGAGAAGAGTTGAAGCTGTTATAGCGGTGGTCCAACTCAATATTGAACCCTACGGACTAAGACTGGTATGCCATTAAATTTCATGTGTTTGTAAAGGCAGGTGTCCCAAAACTTTTGGTAATATAGTGTATCTCTGCCCCCAGCCAGTGACTGGACAGCTATGGAGCAGCAAGAGACAGACGAGGTCATCGCTCTGCTCTCTCCGCCTTGCTTCCCACCCCATCCTCCTTCTCTTTCTGCACATAATCCCTTAGGAAATATTTTTTTATTGCCCTTTTCCCTTAATGTGTAAAGTTGAAAGAGCATTGCTGGTTACATCAGCCGGAAGTACTGGAAGTCTGTTCTTTGTGGCTGCTGGAAGTAGGTTTCCGCTGGGTGCAGCTGGCTGAGGAAATGAGCTGCCAACCATTCCCATACTATATTTTCAATAAATCAGGAAGCACTGACTTAATGACATAATTTCAGCTTGAACTGAAATTAATATTGCGAATTTAGGAGGAGACTATTTGCCTGCTCACTTCGCACTGGGAAACCCCTCTATTTAACGCCCACTTTTACTTTCAGGAAGAGCTGGGATCAGACTGTCTGCATGTGTCGGCAGATCCACTCTGTGTACCATACATGTGAGGAATACATGCAGCCATCTTGTCCAATGAAAAGAGCTTCAGGAGCATAACCAATGCTTCTGTCATGCTCTCACTTTACAGGTGTAAGGATGCAGGCCATAGGCTATAACTCCTCCTCATCCCTCTGGTCACCGATGTTTAACCAACTATGCATTCAGAGCGCCTGCTATCACATGCCTGTTTCATCTTGTGGTTCCCGTTTAAAGCTCCCAAATTCAATCTGGCCACTTGGGGCCAATGTGACATGGGGGCCCAAGTCCACTGACGCTTGCTACCCATGAGGGTCATCTCTCACCATCAGGATGGTGACAATGTTCCTTCAACCATCACCTGCTCTGTGGCCGACCAAGTTTGACCAAGACAGTATGTCACTTAAATTAAACAAAAGAAACCTTCCTGCACTTAGTGCACATAAATAAAATATCCAAAGTACCAGATAAAAAAAGTGCATCTACTTTTAGGAAATACAATCACTGTAAAGTGCTATGGATAACGATGCAAACTCTTCACAAAATATACTGAAACATATCAGTCCAATAGTTTAAACAGCATATGATAACTGAAAACACACAATATTACTTAAATAGAAAGGTAGCTGCACGCTGCTAATCAATAAACTAACATTAGAAAGAAACTACTGTAAAAGTGAATGAATGCTGCTGCTGTCAGCTAAGTGTTCCCACAAGAAAAAGAAGATAATAAAGTGAATGTGACAGCGCTGCATATATAGTAAGCTCAAATAATAAATATAAAAATCAACATAAGAAAAATAATAATCAATGAAAAACATCCATATATGAATACAGGTAAATGGTGCTCAATCAAAAACGTCCAAATATGTGTTACAATTCTTCTGCTAAAAAGCAAGTAAAACGAAATACAAGAAAAAAATGCTTCACTGCTCTACCAATAACAGTGCTCCCACCGCCGCGTGCAATGCTCGCTCACCTCACTGCAAGACCCGGCAGGGGGTCAAACACACTTTTGCACACAGTGCACCTCTCCTATGGGTAATGCTCCACAATGGTCCGGGGTAGTTCCTTATGGTCCCTCTAGATCATGGGCATCCGCAAATAGGGGCAATTGCCCCCCCCCCCCCCCCCAGGAATCATCAGGTGTTGGCTTGCAGTTGCACTGTGTCTGTGTGCTGTGTTGAAATGTCCGCCGTTGCATTTTTTTTCTAGGTCTGCTACTCTGCTGGCTGCTCTCTGGTCTGTCCTGACACTGACACTGTCCAGTGTCCTCCGCTCGACAGATCGGCCTTTCCATGCTCCTCCTCAGTGATTGGCTGCCTGTGTAGTGTGTGTCTCATGTTGTGTAGATGGATCTGCCAACTCAAGTGCGAGCCGCCGAGTGATATGCTGGCAGTCTGCCACTATGTAGATCCGGGCCGACACTGCCACCGCCCACTCAAGTGCGAGACACCCAATGATATGCTACCTGTGCCTAGGCAACATAAGAACCGCAAGGAACCACACGTAACAGCAGTTAGGATCAGCCAGGACTCCCAGGAGGGAAGAGCATTTTGATTTATATATTGCTAATTTGGTGGAAAGATATGTCTCTTTAGTGTATTATGTTGTTATCATGAGATAAAATACAGAGATAATTCATGTCTTCTTCAATGTGTTTTAAAAGTTAGTTACTACTCAGGCCAGACGTACCAGACCAGTCCAAGCCCATATAATTTATATAGCCTAGAGAATGCAATGTACATCTTTTTGTATTGCAATACATCTGTTGTGGCCATATTTTGATCTTGATTAAAACAGCTATACAGACTGTATAGCTGTTTTCATTAAGATCAAAATATGGCCAAAACACAATTGCGGCCCGTGCATTAAGGGTGCCACCCCTCTATCACCTATAGATAGATTCATGCATTGAATGAATCTATCTATGGCTGCCACCCCCTATTCAGGCACCCGGACCCGGACTAAGCCCCTCCCCTTCATGACATTGTCGAAAAGGGGGCCAAGCATGGGTGTCCATAAAATTATGCCCCCCTGAAAAAAGTTCTGCGGACGCCCATGCTCTAGATAGATAAAGCTCCACAGCAAATGGAGGGAGCTGGAAAGCATTGGGGGGTCTGGAGAGCACCAGGAATCAGAGAGTGCGGGGGGTGAAGAGATGGAGAGCACTGAGGGGGAACTGGAGAGCGCTGGGGGGTGGGCAAAGGGGCAGAAAAATAAGCTGGATAGGAGGAGTGGCGGGGGCAGTGGCATATAGAGGAATTGATCTTTGCATACTCCTCCTGCAGACTCTGAATGCCCGCTTCTTCTCCTCTCCCTCTTGCAGGCATTCAGAGGATCCATTGCAGCTCCTTCCCCCTTCACAGTCATGGGGCAGCTGGGTAGTTTCCGCCCCCTGCCCCGACTGCTGAACCGAATAGGCAGCCGGGTGAGTGGCGCAGGCTGAAGGAGCAGCCCAGCTACTGCAGCTGCTTTCCCCACATGGAGCTGCGGCCCGGCGGCTAACGGGAACAACGTTCCTGTTGTGGAAAAAGTACAGGGACGCAGTTCCCATGTGTTTTTGCAATATAAGCCCTGATTTTTTCGTTTTTTATTTTATCCATCCCCACTCCCTCTGTTGCCATTCTCCTGCAGCCCCTGAATCTTCCCCATCACATATCCCTGGCTGTGATACCTGAACAGCGGATTGAAGCAGGACAAGGCTGGATCTGCTGGGCAGGTGATTATATGAGTTGAAGACAAGGCAAGACCATAACAAGTAAAGGTGGTGGTAGTGGGGGGGAGGGGGTTCAAAAAGATGGGGTGTAGCTTGCATATGAATGGAGAGTGAGAGAAACACTGGCTACAGCTGCTCTATGTAACTGCTTCCCTGTGGTGCTAAACTGATGAACAGTTATATCAGCAAGAGGATGGAGCTTCTCAGCGGGAAGAGTTCAATAGGCTGAGTCTGGCAACACTGCACTGTGGGAACTGTAGTCCAGGGGAAAGAGACTCCACAGTAAATCAAGATATTTTGAATATTTTGAAACAAGGAGATCACCCAGGGGACTTTAGATGAGGTGAGTAGGATTAGCCAATAAACATACAAAGAATAAATTCAATATCATTTTATTACAAACTGTCATGCGTTGTGAACAGTAAAAGCCAAGCTAATGTGGTATTGCATACGATATGAAAAATGACATTCCACTTACAATTATAAAATGATAAAAAGAAATGCAAATACAGGCATTAATAATACCCTACTTGTTTCACAACACAAGGCTCACTTCTTCGGGGTGGATGCATGTATAATATACAATAAAAAAAGAAAATATGTGCAATGGTGGTATTGTGGTAAGCTCCTGAGCTGGATCTTTGTTGCTGTCACTGTCTGGGAATCTGACATTTGGTGACTTGGCCTAAGCCTATTGGTGAGTATGAGGTTGTATATTTGATACCCCTCTGACCATTTACCACAATACCACCATTGTACATATTTTATTTTTTGATTTTTATTGCAGATAGATCATACATGCATCCAGCCCCTTAAAGAAGTGAGCCTTTTCTCACGAAACGCGTAGGGTATTATTGGCTAGCCATTTTCCCCTTATCTAAAGTCCCCTGGGCGATCTCCTTATTTTTCTGTACATTACTGTCAGAGCTGTACTTACCGAGGCCGAGATGCCGAGAGCGGTTCACCCTTGCGACCCGGCGCAGGAAGCCCCTGGAGATGGAACAGGGAGCGAACGGCACCAGGAGGCACAGGCCACCTCCGATATGTAAGCAGGAACTGGCGGGGCACCTGGAGGTGATGGAGACCTGGCCCGGGTGGCCGGCAGATGGCAGGGTAGGGAGGCAAGGACCAAACGCCCGGCTGGGGTGCTGACACTGGGGAATCTGGTAGAGGTCAGGTGGACAAGCCAGAGGGTCAACCACAGGAGATATCAAGGAAGTCCGTAGGCAAGCCAGGGGGTCAAACACAGGAGATATCAAGGAAGTCCGTAAAGCAAGCCAGGGGGTCAAACACAGGAGATATCTAGGAAGTCCGTAAGGCAAGCCAGGGGGTCAAACACAGGAGATAATCAGGAAGTCCGTAGGCAAGCCAGGGGGTCAAACACAGGAGATAAGCAGGAAGTCCGTAGGCAAGCCAGGGGGTCAAACACAGGAGATAAGCAGGAGAAGTCCGTAGGCAAGCCAGGGGGTCAAACACAGGAGATAAGCAGGAGAAGTCAGGCAATCCGGGTTGGCAACAGTAAGTTCAAGTCAGGGATCTTCAGTAACACAGTAACACAGGACGCACAGGCACTTAGCTGGAGAGACAGACCAGCAAGGTGCCTGTGCGTCAGGGCGCTTTAAATAGGCGCCCGAGTGACGCTAATTGCGCGTCACCGCCGCCAGGTGGGCGCTAGTGCGCATGCGCCGGCGCCGGACCGCCGAGCCGCGAGTGCGCATGCGCCGGAGCGCCGAGCCCCCGCGCATGCGCACTAGAGAGCGGGCCGTCCGTCCGGCGCCGCTCTCCTGATAGTGCCCCCCCCCCGAGGGGTGGCCTCTGGACACCCAAGCTGGCCATCAGTTCTGGGTGAGCTTGGTGAAAGGCCCGAATTAAGCGTGGGGCGTGCAGGTTCCTAGAAGGTTCCCACGAATTGTCCTCAGGGGGGTAACCCTTCCACCTAATTAAGTACTGAAGCTGTCTGCCCATTTTCCTGCAGTTCAAGATTTCCTCCACCTCAAACTCCCTTTCGCCCTCAACTAGGATAGGTGGTGGCGGTGGTACTTCCCTGCCAGGGAAAGGACTGGGAGTAACGGGTTTCAGTAGGGAGACGTGGAAGACCGGATGAATCCTATAGCTCTGGGGAAGCTCGAGTTCAAAGGCCACAGGGTTCACGACCCTTTTTATCTTGAATGGGCCGATGAACTTCGGCCCCAATTTGTGGGAAGGAACAGGTAACTTCAAATTGGAGGAAGACAGCCAAACCTTCTCGCCGACCTCGAAAACCGGATTCACCTTCCTCCCCTTGTTGTAGTATTTACTGTACCCCTCCTGGGCCTTTTGCATTAGTTCCTGAAGTTTTTGAAAGTTGCTTTGTAGAGAATTCACCCGGTCCTGGGCTGCCGGGACTGAGGTTTCCGGGGGTGATGCAGGGAGAAATGAGGGATGGAAGCCGAAGTTTGCCCAGAAAGGTGTCTGTTGGGTGGCGGAGTGGATGGAGTTGTTGTACGCAAACTCGGCGTATGGCAGCAAGGTTGACCAGTCGCTTTGAGAGTCAGAGCAGAAGCATCGGAGGTATTGTTCTAAGGTCTGGTTGGTCCTCTCTGTCTGCCCGTTGCTTTGGGGGTGATACGCGGAAGAGAGGCAGACCTTAATTTCCAAGGATTTGCACAATTCTTTCCAGAATCTTGACGTGAACTGCGTGCCTCTGTCTGAGGTGATGCTTTTAGGTACCCCGTGCAGCCTTACAATTTCCTTAAAAAACACATCAGCCGTGGTGGAAGCGGAAGGAGTACCCACCAAAGGTATGAAGTGGGCCATCTTAGAGAGCCGGTCGATGACAACAAAGATGGTGGTGAATTCCTTTGAAGGGGGTAACTCTACAATGAAATCCATGGAGATCTCTGCCCATGGACGTTCAGGGATAGGTAGTGGTCTTAACAGCCCCCAAGACTTGGCCTTTGGGCCCTTACTGCGCTGGCACGTAATACAGGAAGCAACATAGTCCTTGCAATCTCGTCTCCAACCTGGCCACCAGAACGAACGGGAGACGAGTTCAGTAGTCTTCGTGGACCCGAAGTGGCCTGCCAGTTTGTGGTCGTGGAAGGTTTTGAGAACCAATGACCTTGTCTCTTGAGGGACAAAAATTTTTTCCTTGGACCAAAGTAGGTCGTTATGTTCAACCAGGGAGAGGTCGGTGGGCACCGGACGGCGCCTGGTAGCTGACTTGATGGCAGTTACGAGATCCACTTCTGTGATTAGGCAAAAGTTCTGGGGGGATAAAATGGTGCTAGGTTCCGTTTCCCGTGGGGTGTCCAGAAACATGCGGGAGAGCGCATCTGCCTTCCCATTCTTGGAACCCGGTCGGTATGCAATAAGGAAGTTAAACCTTGAGAAGAAGAGGGCCCACCTGGCCTGCCTGGGCCGAAGGCGTTTGGCTGTTCTCAAATATTCCAGGTTCCTATGGTCGGTCCAGACCATGACAGGGTGAGATGCCCCTTCTAAGAGGTACCGCCATTCTTCAAGGGCAAATTTAATAGCCAGCAGCTCCCTGTCTCCCACATCATAGTTCCTCTCTGGAGGGCTCAATTTCCGAGAAGCAAAGGCTACTGGGTGAAGGAGGGCCTTGGCGCCCTGCCGCTGAGAGAGGATAGCCCCGAGAGCTGTCTCAGAGGCATCTACCTCCAGCACGAAGGGTAGTCCGGGATCCGGATGCCGTAGGATTGGGGCAGATGAGAACAGGGTCTTTAACTGGGTAAAGGCCGCCTGGGCCTCAGGGGACCAATGGAACTGATTATGTTGGTGGGTTAACTGAGTGATTGGAGCTACAATGGAGGAGAAACCAATGATGAAGCGTCTGTAAAAGTTGGCAAACCCAATGAACCTCTGGACTCCCTTCTTGTCCTTGGGGGCCGGCCAGTCCTGAATGGCTTGAACTTTTTGTGGGTCCATTGCGACTCCGTGGGTGGAAATGATAAATCCCAAGAATTGTACGGTGGTCTTCTCAAACTCACACTTTTCTGCTTTGAGGTAGAGCTTGTGTTGCCTAAGGATGGTGAGGACCAGTCTGACGTGTGTCTGGTGGAGCTCGGGAGTGGCGGAGAAGATGAGAATGTCATCGAGATAGACCACTAAGAAGTCATCTAGGTACCTACGGAATATATCATTGACCAGATGCTGGAACGTGGCCGGGGCATTGCAAAGTCCAAATGGCATAACTAGGTACTCGTAGTGCCCGAATCTCGATCTAAAAGCGGTCTTCCACTCATCACCCGCTCTGATCCTTATAAGGTTGTAAGCCCCACGGAGGTCAAGTTTGGAGAAGACCCGTGCTGACCGGAAGCGTTGGAACAATTCAGGAATGAGAGGAAGCGGGTACCGATTTTTAATGGTGATCTTGTTAATCTCCCGGTAATCGATACAGGGCCTCAGTGAGCCATCTTTTTTTTCGACAAAGAAAATACCAGCACCAGCCGGTGAAGAGGAGGGACGGATGAATCCCTTGGCTACGTTTTCGTCGATGTAGGCCTTAAGAGTTTTTAACTCGGTTTCAGATAGGGGAAAGATACGGCCGAAAGGAACCGCGGCCCCGGGTAAGAGGTCTATGGGGCAATCGTAGGGCCGGTGAGGTGGTAGGCAGTCGGCCTGCTGTTTGTCAAAGACGTCCTTGAACTCGAGGTAGACTGGTGGGACGTGTTCTAGGTGCTCGGGCACTGGTACTAGAGCTGAACAAGTAGCAGGGCGGAGAGCAAGGCAGTTCTGGGTGCAGTAGTGAGAGGGGAAGGAGACCTCCTTCGTCCGCCAGTTAATGAGGGGTTCATGCGTTTGTAGCCAGGGGAGCCCCAAGATAATGGGGAACATGGGAGAAGGGATAACATCCAGACAAAGGAGCTCTTGATGACCCGAATCGGTAGTAACCGAGATGAGGCCAGACTCGTGAGTAATTAAGCCGGAACGGGGCAGGGAACCATCGGCTAGGTGAACCTGTAGGCATTGCTTCTTGGGGACAAGGGGAAGCTGAAGCCTGGCGGCAAGGGCAGAATCCAAGAAGCAGCTGCAGGCCCGGAATCAATTATGGCCGGGAGGCGGACCGCCCTTTCCGTCAACTGTAGGGAGATAAAAAGGACAATGTAAGTTTGAGAGAATCCGGAGACTTGGAGGCTGAAATTAGGGATATGTGAGAACTTACTGGGTCTAATGGGGCAGGACCGGAGGAAGTGATCGGAGCTTCCGCAGTAAAGGCACAAGTTGCCTTGTCGCCTACGTAAACGCTCTTCTGGGGTCAGAGGAGCGCGGACAAGACCTAGCTGCATGGGCTCGACTCCGGAGGTGTTCCCAGGTGGAGCGTGAAAAGAGGATTGGGCAGGACCAGGACCTGGTTTGGGTAGCATCCAACTGGGGCGAGAGGACTGAAAGCGTTCAGCGCGACGTTCCCGTAAGCGCCGGTCAATTTTGGTGACGGCTTGTATGAGATCCTCTAAGGCGTCCGGGACGTCAATCCGGGCAAGCTCGTCCTTAAGGGTGTCAGATAGCCCTTGGCGGAATTGGTACTTGAGGGCTGGCTCGTTCCAGCCGGTGTCGGCTGACCATTTTCGGAATTCCGCTGTATAGTCCTCAACCGGCCTCCGGCCTTGAGAAAGGTTATGTAGGGTGGTCTCAGCTGTGGCCCCCTTTTGAGGGTCATCGTAGAGCTGGCCCATGCTTTCAAAGAAGGTGTCCACAGCGTTCAGTATAGGGCTCCTTTGCTCCATTAGGCTATGGGCCCAGGCCTGGGGTTCTTCAGCCAGCAGAGAAATAATGAACCCCACTTTCACCACTTCGGAAGAGAAGGTTCTGGGTTGGAGGGCTAGGTACAGGGAACAGGCGTTCTTGAATGCTCTGAATTTTTTGCGATCACCAGTGAACCGTTCCGGTATAGGGACCCTGGGTTCCGGAGTGGCCATGACTACTGTGGGGTTCGTAGGTGCTGCAGATGGGGGTAGCCCACTGGGTGCGGCAAGGTTACCCGCTGTGGGGAGAGACGGCCCGGTCAGTTGTTGCAAGCGGCTGTCTATTTGGGTGTACCCCACTTGCAGCTTTTGGACAGCCTCAGTAAGTGCTGCCATCTGCTGGCACAGGATCTCAAGGGGAGAACACGCTCTGTCGGCCTCGGACATGGCTGGTCTGTACTGTCAGAGCTGTACTTACCGAGGCCGAGATGCCGAGAGCGGTTCACCCTTGCGACCCGGCGCAGGAAGCCCCTGGAGATGGAACAGGGAGCGAACGGCACCAGGAGGCACAGGCCACCTCCGATATGTAAGCAGGAACTGACGGGGCACCTGGAGGTGATGGAGACCTGGCCCGGGTGGCCGGCAGATGGCAGGGTAGGGAGGCAAGGACCAAACACCCGGCTGGGGTGCTGACACTGGGGAATCTGGTAGAGGTCAGGTGGACAAGCCAGAGGGTCAACCACAGGAGATATCAAGGTAGTCCGTAGGCAAGCCAGGGGGTCAAGCACAGGAGATATCAAGGAAGTCCGTAAAGCAAGCCAGGGGGTCAAACTAAGGAGATATCAAGGAAGTCCGTAAGGCAAGCCAGGGGGTCAAACACAGGAGATAATCAGGAAGTCCGTAGGCAAGCCAGGGGGTCAAACACAGGAGATAATCAAGGAAGTCCGTAGGCAAGCCAGGGGGTCAAACACAGGAGATAAGCAGGAGAAGTCAGGCAATCCGGGTTGGCAACAGTAAGTTCAAGTCAGGAAGTCCGTAGGGCAAGCCAGGGGGACAAACACAGGAGAGATAAGCAGGAGAAGTCAGGCAATCCGGGTTGGCAACAGTACGTTCAAGTCAGGGATCTTCAGAACCACAGTAACACAGGACGCACAGGCACTTAGCTGGAGAGACAGACCAGCAAGGTGCCTGTGCGTCAGGGCGCTTTAAATAGGAGCCCGAGTGACGCGAATTGCGCGTCACCGCCGCCAGGTGGGCGCTAGTGCGCATGCGCCGCGCCGCCGGACCGCCGAGCCGCGAGTGCGCATGCGCCGGAGCGCCGAGCCCCCGCGCATGCGCACTAGAGTGCGGGCCGTCCGTCCGGCGCCGCTCTCCTGATAGTAGTGTTCAGGGAGAGAGCAGGATAGGCAGGGACAGTGTCAGCTTTGCTTTGCTTCCTAACCTAGCGCTGTTACAGTGTGTGTAGTGTGCCTCCTGCACACTGCACAGCATACACCTGAATCTATCCCCTCATTGCTGGTGTTGTGTAGTTGATTTGTGCAACACAGGCATCTGCCTAATATTCAGTCAGTGTAGTGTGCCTCATGCACAGCATACACCTGAATTTAAATAGCACTGATTGCTGTATACATGACAATGGTCACAAAAATGTCCAATGTGTCCGCCATAATGTCGCAGTTACAATAAAAATCGCTGATCGCCGCTATTACTATTTAAAAAATATATATATATTAATAAAAATGCTATAAAACTATCCCCTATTTTGTAATCGCTATAACTTTTCCGCAAACCAATCAATAATCGCAATTTTTTTTTACCAAAAATATGTAGAAGAATACGTATCGGCCTAAACTGGAGGAAAAAATATGTTTTTTTTTTATATATTTTTTGGGGATATTTATTATAGCAAAAAGTAAAAAATATTGTTTTTTTTTTCAAAATTGTTGCTCTATTCTTGTTTATAGCGCAAAAAATAAAAACCGCAGAGGTGCTCAAATACCACCAAAAGAAAGCTCTATTTGTGGGAAAAAATGGACGCCAATTTTGTTTGGGAGCCACGTCGCACGACTGCGCAATTCAGTCAAAGTCAGTTAAAGCGACGCAGTGCTGAATCGCAAAAAGGGGCCTGGTCCTTTGGCTGCAAATTGGTCCGGTCTGAAAGTGGTTAAATGGCTTTTTTTCCTTTACAAATGTCATTTTGTGCAGGGACAGTTGTAAACACAGGAAACACATGCCACTTCACAGGCATACTTTAGACACCCCCAGGTACAATATTTAAAGGAATATTTAACTTTTTCTTTTTTTCACTTCATGCATCATTAAAATGAGTGCTCCAAAAAAAACGTGCGTTTTTAAAACTTCTTTTTGCATTGATAGATAGACCCGGGTCCCC
Organism: Lithobates sylvaticus; assembly: GCA_028564925.1. Lineage (NCBI taxonomy): Eukaryota > Metazoa > Chordata > Amphibia > Anura > Ranidae > Lithobates > Lithobates sylvaticus. Next base: position 83,746,598 of record CM053036.1, on the reverse strand, counting down.
AAACCCTTTTTTAGGACAATAACATGCATTTTGGCCATTATAAATAGAATTTTAGATTTCGAACGTTCGCGTCCATTGTAATTAATAGGGTCTAACGTTCGTGTAAACTTTTGGTCTGTTCGCAGGTTCTGGTGCGAACCGAACCCGGGGGTGTTCGGCTCATCCCTACCTACCTTCTGTGTGTTCATTTATGCTGAAACCACCATTTTTTCTAAGCCATACCAATACATTGAGTTAATTTACTACTAAATGGTCGTGTCTGTTTCCTGGTGCTAATTCACAGCCGAGTCAAAGGCATCTATCCTGTGTTCTTATAAGTGCTTGCAGATGTGTCAGAGGGGTTAAGGGTGTTAATGGAGTCAAGGCATGTAACAGAGAACCCAAACTACCAAGTGGCTCCTTCGGGGCTACTCTACAATGGGGATTCCCTAACTGTCAGCCAATGAGAGAGATAAGACTTTAGAAGAAGAAAGAATAAGGGAGGGGCAGAAGCTGTTTTCTGGAGAAGTTGGTGTGATGTGCCTAGAGAGAACCAAGGTATTGATTATCTATCTGTGACAGGGTGAGTGTCCCTCTCATGCTGGGGAAGTGCTAGTATCTTTTATCTGCACTCTTGCTAGTCAGACCTGTAACAGTACAGAATTTGAGGCTTCTCAAGGTAAAAGAGCAGTGCGAGAAGTCAAAAGGGAGCACCGTTTCTTGGAGTTGTACTGAAGAAAGTCAAGAGTTAAGATCTTCACTAAGGTCAACTACCTATAAAGTTGCCTGCAAAAGAAGTGCTGCCTTTGAAACTGCTTCTCAGCACAATTTATTCTCATTCACTACTTGCATAAGACAAGAGCAGATTGATGTATTTCTTAATAGAAACTCTGATGACCACTGCTTCTCAGAATCAGCATGGTAGTTAGGTGTGATAATGATAAATAGCAATAACAGTGCTATTTATGTGATAATGTTGTGGATTTGCATGTACCCTCTGTTCTTTGGTTCTTTGTAAAGTGTCTGATATTGCAGAAGCATCTTTGCAAGTACATGTGACTGTATAAATGGACTAACTAAAACATGTAACTAAAGTCCTGGGAGGGCCACAGGGTGTAAACCATGACCAACAATAGATTGCCAAGTGCTTGTTCCTGATAGCTATGCAAGATCCTTCTTTACCCTAATGCCGCCTACACACGATCGGTTTTTCCATCGGATAAAATTTGTATGTTTTTTCCGATGGAATTCCGCTCAAGCTTGGCTTGCATACACACGTTCTCTGAACATTCAACCGTCAAGTACGCGGGGATGTACAACACTGCGAGGAGCCGAGAAAATTAAGTTCAATGCTTCAGAGCATGTGTCAAATTGTTTCCGAGCATGCGTAGGAATTTTGCGCGTCGGAATTGGTACAGACAATCGGAATTTCCTGCTCTCAATCTTTTGCTCGTGGGAATTCCGCCAGCAAAAGTCCGATGGAGTATACAGACGGTCGGAATTTCCGACCAAAAGCTCACATTGGACTTTTGCTGGCGGAAAATTCGATCGCGTGTACAAAGCATTAGACGTCTCCCCAGACACTTGTTCTGCACTTGTAACCCTTAATATGACCAGTTGATCTCCAATGATCCAGGGCCCATTTGCAACTTTGAGTGGTAAGCTGTTTAATTCACCCAACATCATCAACAGGGTAGATTACAACCCAGACACGGTTTTAGCTGATTTATTAGGGGGGATGTGTTCCAAAATCCTCTAAGGACAGAGACAGAGAAAATCATGACTAGGTATCTGTCCTAAAATCTTAGGGTCCTTTCACACAGGCTTTCTGATCAGATCTACCCGTCTATTTTTTAGGTGGGCCTGATCAGAAACTCCATGTGTGACTATGGGAAGGCTGTAAACGTCCATCTAGGTCCAGGAAAAAAAAAAAAACAGAAAAGGACTGCAACTCTCCTACACCTGACTATCACGGCAATACCACATATGTGTTCATGATTTTTTTCTTTGTACCCATAGTAGGGTAAAGAAACAATAGTACACATTTTTTTTCTATTGTACAGGGACTGCAATAGAGTGATCAAGAGAAATTCAAGTACTTACACAGCTTACATTTAAAAAAATACCCGTAATGGAGTTCAGCTTTAATCATATTGTATAGCCAATCACTTATGACAAAAAAAGCACACAAGGGTAAATCACAGGAAAGATCCTACAAATTAGAGGGGTGCAATATAAAGAATTCTGGAGCCCTTAAACGAATATATTTGCAAGCAAATAGAATGAATAGTGAAATGCAGAGGGGAAATTCCCAAATGTTATCTGAATTGCTTATTCTTTGCAAATGAAGAACATAATTAACATTAAATTAAGGTAATACAAATGAACACAATGTAAAGCTTGACAACACGGGTGTTAGGGGATGTAGCAAAAATGTGATTCATATTTTTAATCTACTGCACAAATAGACTGGCAAGCTGGCAAATGGGCCTCCAATGTACGGGAAAGTTTTTTTTTTTCCCTTCTTCCTCTACATTGTTGTTTTGCTCTGCTTAAGTACACAATGACTATTAAGCTCAACTGTCCATATAATAGGACATCCACTACATGAGTGAATTCCGAGAGGCAGCTTGCTACAGCCATAAATTGTTTAAGGCTGTCTGCTGGTACACAACCTTGGGGAGGCATCAAAGGCAATCCTTTTATGTAAATACCCTTTCATCAGAGATTTAAGGGCAACTGCTGACATTGCTCCCTCCAGCATCTGACAAGTGCTTATCTTGTGTGAACCAAACCAATGATATTTGGGCATTAGAAGAACAGCCGGCTCTGAGGCTAAACAGCCTAATGTGTTGTATGCAATGACGTATTTCGTGCCAGGCTTGCTGAAGGGCCCAAGTGTTGTGCTGTCACTTTTTTTGTGATGAGTGGATGAGAGCCCTGAGGTCGACTTTATTATTTTACAAGTCTTTGCATGATCTTGGATATGTTTGGCTGACTCAGGCAACACTGTTTAAATTGGATTTGGAAACAAATGTTAGGTTTGAGCATATAACACTGGCTTGACATTTGGAAAGGCAAGGGTGCGACTGCAGAAAATGCAGAGAGTGCAGCTGTATCAGTGCCTCTGGGAGTCACAAAGCTCAAATATAAATGCATCAACACTTTACAAAATACAGAAGTGCAATTCAGGGCTTCATAAATGGAAAGTCTGTACAGGCAGAAGTGTCCCACAGGTAGTCCAAGTCTAGTATGAACAGGCTAATAACTGGCAACGGATGCAGTCTAGTATGAGCAGCCCTATTTAAAACATAGAAGACAATTAAAGCTCACTTAATATTATCAGAACTGAGCCTTGGGTATAGAAAAGCAGCTGCTGCAGAACCATTGATGGAAAGGAAAGAGCCATGATCACTGCAGTTAGATACAGTACATATCGTGTTACTAAAACCATAGGACACCATGTGACTCCTATAGGGATACATTTATATAAATAGCAATAGTATTTGGCAAACATTTAGATAAAATGTATGTACAATTTGTCAACCTCTGTATAATTACTATGAAAGCAATTTATATCACTAGAGGAAATGCCTTTAAGGTAAAGATTAAAGAGGCAGAGTGGCCCTCAATGGTTTTCTATGGGGACCACAAATAATTACAGCCCTTCTTGAATGTCCTCTGTTGGCTGGACATATACTTTATAAATGACGTTTCCAGTTCAACCTGCAGCCAGCTGTGATTTTCTTAAACAGCAAAGAATGTCAAAAATTGCTTACGTGACTATGAAAACAGTGGGCTGTTTTTCAAGGTACATAGAACACCCCCAGAAATCAAATCAAATTTACACAGGAAATTATAGCGGAGTAAGGCTGTTACTAAAATGGCTAGCAATTTAATCTCTAGGTATACCAAATCATGGCAAAATAAATGGAACAAATGGTTCCCTATGGTCAAAACTACAGCCGTGGCCAAAAGTTTTGAGAGTTACACAAATATTAATTTTCACAAAGTCTGCTGCCACAGTCTTTATGATGGCAATATGCATAAACTCCAGAATGTTATGAAAAGTGATCAGATGAATTCCAAATAATTGCAAAGTCCATCATTGCTATGAAAATTAACTTAATCCCATAAAAAAACCTTTCCAATGCATTTGTGAAGAAAGCTTCAGGGCGCCAAAGAAAGTCCAGCAAGCGCAAGAGCCCTCTCCTACAGTTGATTCAGCTGCAGAATCGGGCATCACCAGTCTAGAGCTTGCTCAGAAATGGCAGCAGGCAGGTGTGAGTGCATCTGCACGCACAGTGAGGGGAAGACTTTGCTGCCCTTTTTAAAACCAGGCCATCCTCAAAGAAGCCACTTCTCTCCAGGAAAAACATCAGGGACAGACTGATATTCTGCAAAAGATACAGGATTTGGACTGCTGAGGACTGGGGTAAAGTTGTTTTCTCTGATGGATATCCATTCCGATTGTATGGGGCATGCGGAAAACACCTTTTCCGGAGAAGAAAAGGTGAGTGCTACCATCAGTCCTGTGTCATGCCAAAAGTAAAGCATCCGGAGACCATTCATGTGTGGGATTGCTTCTCAGCCAAGGGAGTGGGCTCACTCACAATTTTGCCTAAGAACACAGCCATGAATAAAGAATGGTACAAAAACATCCTTCGAGAGCAACTTCTCCCAACCATCCAAGAACAGTTTGGTGAGGAACAATGCCTTTTCCAGCATGATGGAGCACCTTGCTATAAGGCAAAAGTGATAACTAAGTGGCTTGGGGAACAAAACATCGAAATTCTGGGTCCATGGCCGGGAAACTCCCCAGACCTTAATCCCATTAAGAACTTAGGGTCAATCCTCAGGAGGCAGGTGAACACAAAAATCCCCACAAGTTCTGACAAACTTCAAGCATTGATTATGCAAGAATGGGCTGCCATCAGTCAGGATGTGGCCTAGAAGTTGATTGACAGCATGCCAGGGCGAATTGCAGAGGTCTTGAAAAAGAAGGGTCAACACTGCAAATATTGACTCTGTATAAACTTAATGTAATGTAATTGTCAATAAAAGCCTTAGACACTTATGAAATGCTTGTAATTATACCTCATTTATTTAGCCCTGTACAACCACTTTTACCTACAGGCAAGCCTATATTAAGGCTTACCTGTAGGTGCTTGAAATATCTCCTAAACCTCCACGGTTTAGGAGATATTTACGAAAGACCTGTGCGCCGATGTTATCAGCGCATGCGCACTTTAGAAAGGGCACATCGTGCCCTTTCTAATAGGGGGTCATGCCGTGACTGGCGGCTCCTGCGTGCATGCGCGGGAGTGACGTCACGTGACTCTGGCCAGTCACAGAGCCGGAGTTCAAGGCCCCCCGGAAGGAAGAGGGGTGAAGATGGATGCTCCCTGTTAGTGGGGACAGCGGTGACATTGCGGGCTTCAGTTTCAGGTAAGTGACACATAATGGGCTACTATGCGATGCATAGTAGCCAATTATGCTTTACCTTTGCAGGGCAATAACGAGGGTTTACTTCCTCTTTCAGTATATCATAGTAACATCTGACAAAAAGATCTAAAAACACTGAAGCTGCAGACTTTGTGAAAATGTATATTTGTGTCATTCTCAAAACTTTTGGCCATGGCTGTACACTAGTAGCATGAAGGAGCATCTTTTAACAATTGCACATAAATGGTGCATTGTAAGATTGACTGCAACTATATACGACTTCTGTAGTCTGCTCCAGAGGAATCATTTTTTTTCATTAGTTTAGCATTCATTCACTATACCTAATGATTAAAGTAGAAAGCCAGGTTTTATTGCACTTTAAATAGTTCATTTGGGCCAAGTAGGGCCAGCTTGGCCCAGACTAACTATTTCAAGCTCAATTAACTCCAAACTCTACTTTAAATCTTTAGAAATTTTAGTAGCAGGTTTGATCAAATCTCTTGGTAGCTCCAGCTTATTTAGGTGACTACCAGCAAAAGTTAAATCTCTTAGTAGCAAGGGATTATATTGCCAGTGTAGCACTAGCCTAAAGGGATGCTTTACTTATGAGAACAGTGAGCCTGTTCAGGTGGTAACAACATCAGTTTAATAAAAGTGCTGGCAGGACTTATATATCTATATCTCCAGAACATAAATAAATCAGGAATCCCCAATAAATGTATTAATACAATACTGTTCTATAACCTATTGATTACAAGTTTACAATATTCTCTTCTACCACCATATTTTACTAAATAAAAAGTTTGTATAAAAAAATTGCAATGAAAATAATTTACCTGGAGGAGATATTTCTTTCTTAGTAAAATTTGAATTGGCCTTTGATATACTCACAATAATTTCTAAAAATATAAAGTATAAATACATTCTATGGGTTCATTTCAGTTTGTTTGCATCTAAAGTGTGCCATCTATTCTATTGTAGATCCCTTACCCTTTAGTAGATGTTTACT